>JBBPBS010000247.1:1417591-1468573 GCA_037974835.1 Cicer judaicum
TTTTTCTTGGTTTTTTAATGTATTTTTAATTTAATGTATTAATCTAATTTTCTTATTATTGTTATTATTATTATTTTTATTATTAATATTTAAATTTATAATGTTATTAAATTTATTATTATTATTTTTGATGATATTATTTTGAATTTTTAAATGTTTTTATTATTTTTAAATTATTTAATAATAGTAAATATAATATTATTATTATTGTTATTGTTATTATTGTTACTATTATTATTATTATTTAAATTTATAATGTTATTATTATTTATTATAATATTATTTTGAATTTTTAAATGTTTTTATTATTTTTAAATTATTTATTAATAATAAATATAATTAGTAATAACAACAAAAAGTCAGAATATTAAAAAGAATTTTGTCTATACAAGGTCGGTCGCATCCCCAGGATGCGACCATTTGAAGAGGAACAAAATGCAAATCGTGATATGGACATACGATCATGTGAAGAGGAGAAAAAATAGGACATTCTAATATTTCTTTTTGCAGGTGTGGTATTTTGATTAAATGGGAATGAAAGTAGGATATAAGTGTGGATTATCCCCCACTGTAGTTACATAGAAGACTTTTTGTTTTTAACTCTTAGAGAGCCGAGAGGTAAATAAGAAATAATAAAAAAATATTGTTTGGGATTTAACCGGAGTTGTTTATGTTTTTAAAGAAAAAACCCCACCGACCGTGTGTGTCAGGAATCAGGTTAAACGCGTCCTCTTCAACAGTACGAGATCACAACAACAACCTGCATTCACTTCTCATTATATCAAACAAACAAACTACACATTCTTCATCTTATCAAAGTACAATAGTTAGTAATTTCTCATACGAAAAATGTCTATTCCAGTTGAAGGTTTCTTCAAACAGAAAAAATACCCATTCATTCTAACTCTTTTTCTCTTACTCATCTCCCTCTCACTCTTCCTCATCACCACCAACACCACCACTAACCCTCTTGTTTTCTACTCTAATCTCAAACATCAAAAACTACCTTCGAACTCAAACATCATTAACGTAACAGTTTCCAGGGAAGAAGAGGTTCCTCTTCTTGGTAATGATGTTAGTGTTATTGATTGGAAGCTTTGTAAGGATTCTTTGACTGTTGATTATATACCTTGTTTGGATAATCGTAAAGCGATTATGGCTTTGAAATCAAGGAGGCATATGGAACATAGAGAAAGACATTGTCCTGTTGATGGTTTTCATTGTTTGTTGAATCTTCCTAAAGGGTATAAAGTTCGTCTTCCGTGGCCTAAGAGCAGGGACATGGTGAGATTCATAGTTTAATTGGTAAGATATTTTGTGTAGATCATTGTTTTTTCACTTGTTTCATTCTCATTTGATCAATAATATATTAGGCCTTTGTTGGTAGCTAGTAATGACACTAACATAGACACTGGACACGAAAGTCAGCGGCAGATCTAGGACCATGATCTAGGGGTGCAAAATTGAATGATTATAACTATATCTACATAAGTACTATAGTCAAAAAATTACAATTTAATCAATTTAGATTGTGCTCAAAAACTTATATACACACCCTATAATTTTCTTCAACGCAATTTCAGACTTTAGGTGTGTTGGGTCTAAGAGGCGTTCGATCTGAAATGTTGATGCTACATAGATTCGTATTATGGTTGTCATAGCTCAATTTTATCATGAAAGGTTTACTTTATTAGGTTTGGTTACTTCCTTTTTAAACGAAAGTTTGTTGAATTTTATTAATACATTGTCATCTAGGTCTAGCACAAGTGGCTAGTGCACAATGTCAGTGTTGTAACTTGTAAATCTCGGAGTACCAAGTTCTTTTCCTACTCATAAAAAAAGTATTAATGCATTACGACGTGATTACAATTTTAATGTACTTGTTGCGCTTATAGAATGTATAACTTATTGATGTTTTCTTTGTGTTTTGTTTTATTGGTTACAAATGTTAAGGTTTGAATATATGATCTCATGCAAACTACTCTAGTCACTTAACATTAGTCCAGCCCTCCCATTGGTTACTTCAGGGTTCTTTTTAATATCTAATTAATAGTCTATTTTTTATTTTTTTGTATTTCAACGTATAAAATAATCATATTATTAACTTCTTTGAATTTTGTTGTGTGTGTGTGAATCCTTTACTCTTCCATTTTTCTTGAATACTTGATTAAGTTGCTGTAATCTTAACAAATTTAGGACAATTCTGAAGAGGTTTTGCTTAGTGATTAGTTGCATACCTGATTTCTTCTCATATACTCATGAAAATAGCAGTGATTGATATAAACAAGTTTTATACTTCCGTTTAAACAGATTTGGTATGATAATATCCCTCATCCAAAGCTCGTTGAGTACAAGAAAGACCAACACTGGGTTGTTAAATCCGGCGAATATCTCGTATTTCCCGGAGGTGGTACTCAATTCAAAGATGGAGTCGATCATTACATTCAGTTCATTGAGAAGGTATACTATTATGTGCCTTCACATAATTTACCTTTATTATGATATAGGTGATGAGATTTATTTTATGTGTACCAAGTAATGTTTCATTTTGATTAATGCACCACCAAAATGAGTACCTTAAGTATGTTATGTTGACAGTACTAGTTTTTGAATGTTTACTAGCTATTACTAGCTATTATGTTGACAGTACTACTTTTTTGTTGCTTGTTAGACATTAGCATCGATTCAATGGGGAAAGCATATTCGAGTTGTTCTAGATGTTGGCTGTGGTGTTGCTAGTTTTGGTGGCTATCTGCTCGACAAAAATGTTATTACCATGTCATTTGCTCCAAAGGACGAACATGAAGCTCAGATACAGTTTGCTTTGGAGCGAGGAATTCCCGCAACTCTTGCGGTCATTGGAACACAAAAATTGACTTTTCCTGACAATGGTTTCGATTTGATCCATTGTGCACGATGTAGAGTTCATTGGGATGCAGATGGTACTCGTCTTTCTTTTTTCTAATAGAATTTATTTCCATGTTCAATTTATATCAATATCTCTGATTGGTACATTTATTCACAAATCTGGTTCACAAAATTAGGTGGGAAACCGTTATATGAACTCAATAGGATTCTTCGACCTGGTGGTTACTTTGCATGGTCTGCAACACCGGTTTATCGTGATGATGATCGAGATCAGAAAGTATGGAAAGGTTTGTCTCTCTCTTTATATGTAGTTGTAAGTTTTTAATCTGTATTTGTATACATCTAATAGACATTAAAATTATTATAACTTGAGAGATTAATGATTCAGTCATCTCATCTCATGTGCTTAAGAAAAATAAAATAAAATAAAATTTTAATTTTAATTCTCAAAGTGCAGCCATGGTGGCTATAACAAAAGCTATGTGCTGGAAGGTTGTGGCTAAGGCTCGCGATTCATCAGGAATTGGGCTTGTTATATACCAGAAGCCTACTTCATCTTCTTGCTACAAGAAACGTCAAGAGAATAATCCACCTTTATGTCAAAATCAGGATGGAAAAAATAGCTCATGGTATTTTGTTTCTTCTTTCTATCTATCTTTCTTTTTTTTTCTTGTCTTGTTGCCTATATATTTTCATCAATATAAAACTTTCTCTGAAATGCCAACAGCAAACATTGCAAGCAATGATAGTTATACAAGTCTAATAACTATGAATATTGATGATATAAGTTTTTTTTTTTACGCGTGCATCCTTTCATATTTCACCATCTTAAACATATTTAACTATGTAATGTTACACATTATCAAGATGAAATATAATTGAAAAACTTATTTATATGGTCTCTATAGTTTAACTATATTGCTGCCATTAGTTTACTTTATATTTATTCTTATTTTGTATTATTAAATTTTAGGTATGCTCGACTCAATAGTTGCCTTACCCCTCTTCCAGTTGATGATAAGGGTAAACTGCAGAGCTGGCCGAAGCCTTGGCCTCAAAGGCTTACGAGTAAGCCCCCGAGCTTACCGAGTAATTCAGATGTCATCAACGAGTTCAACAAGGACAGCGACCATTGGTCTCAACTAGTGTCAGATGTTTATAGGGACGGTCTTTCGATAAACTGGTCAAGCGTTCGAAATGTTATGGACATGAATGCCGGTTATGCAGGGTAAAGTTTATATATTTAGTTAAAGATTAGTTGTTTTTCTTGACCTTTGTATTGCTTTAAGTATTGAATTCATTCTTATCTAACATTTACATTTTATTATTTATATTTGCATTAATTCAAGTGGCTAGTTTCCTTGATGTTGGGTTGAAATTGATACCAAGTGTGTTATTTTTCAGATTTGCGGCGGCTCTCATTGATCTACCAATTTGGGTTATGAATGTAGTCCCTATTGATGAGCCAGATACACTTTCTATTATAATGGACCGAGGATTAATAGGAATGTATCATGATTGGTGCGAGTCCTTTAATACCTATCCGCGCACATATGACCTCCTTCATTCTAGCTTTCTTTTCAAACATCTTGAGCAAAGGTATGCTACTATGCTATTTGTAAAAGACTAATTTTATAAGAGACCACTTTGATAGATGGTCAACTGTGGATTAAGTAGAAGCTCACAATCCTCCTCGATTTGATGGCTAAGATAGTGATGTGATCGGTGTTGCTTCGTCAATGGACACTGTCGATTGTCATGAAAATATGAGTGATTTTTAAGTATTGGTCTATGTAGACTTCCAGTCAAGGTGGTTCACTGTAGAATCCACCAACGTGAAAACTAGAGTTGTCAATTTGACAAACCTACTAATTATAGGTCACAGCCACATATTAGAGGAGACAAAAAAATTTATAATTTAAAAGGCCCCAAAAAAGCAATCCCTCAATACTAACAGCCCCCTAAAATTTTGTGGGTTTAATGGGTCTCTAGGCCCATTTTTTTAAAAAAATCGATTTTTTTTTTTAAATTTTGACAATTTTTTTTCGATTTTTTCACCGATAAAAAATTATTTATAACTTTTTTTCGAATTTTTTTTATTCGAGAAAAAAAATTGATTTTCCAGACTTTTTTTTTTATTTTTCTCACAAATTTTTTTGAGAAATAAAATATTTTAAATTTTTTCTAAGAAACAATATTTTTTTGAAAAAAATCAAATTAAAAAAATTTTCAAGAAAAAAAATCTCAAAATTAACAAAATATTAAAGGCCTATAAGTCTCATGAAATAATGGGCCGGGAATTTAAAAAAAAATTATTTTGATAGGAAATCTAATATTAGGGAGTTTATAAAAAAAGATGGAAGGGGCTTTGAAGTTGGTTTTTTTTTTTTTCAGCTCGAGTGAAAACTAGTAACTAAAATATCACATTATTTCTCCCATCATATAAATATGTGTTGAAACATAATTCTAACAAATGACAATCTTTGTCAGATGTGACCTTGTAGATGTGGTTGTGGAGATAGACCGCATCCTGAGACCAGGGGGATATCTTGTGATTCATGATTCCATGGAAATGCTTAGCAAACTCAGTTCAATCTTGCGTTCACTTCAATGGTCTGTAACATTGCATCAAAAACAGTTTCTTGTTGGTAAGAAAAGTTTCTGGCGTCCCATGAGCTTTTGAAGCAGAATGCAGACAGGTTGATGATGATGTATTCTAAATCAAAAATTACAAGCAAGATATTTGATTTATAGAAAGGAATATTTATTGTCAAAAGAAAAAGAAAGGAATGTTAATTTATTCAACAGGTAATGTTGTCTGAGTGTGAAATGTGTTTGTTAAACATATATTTATAGTGAATATAGAGAATCTTGTTTCTTTTTCAAATCACCCAAGATTCATGTAGTTTGTGTTAAGTGGAGTTGGATTTCGCTTTCAAAAGCTAGTTCCTTTAGCTAGTTCAAAGGACGAAGGTGTCTACATACATGTATACATCAAAAAGTCCAAAAACTCTGGCAATGTTAAACTTGAAACTTCAATACTTTGATAGTTATGAACAAATTTGTTCCTTCACTATCAGGTCTCGATAGTGACAAAATAGTTTTCGTTATCAAATTAATCCCTCTAATATTACCATATTAATCCTATGAGAAAGTGTTTAGCAAATTAATTTTTCAAATATACAAAATTGTCATGGAATTTGAATGAGGACAAATATGATGTTAATTGTATACATTTGGCAGAATATTCTTATTTAAAACCTTACTTAATATGAAGTAGAATAGCGGCTGTACTTTTCTTACTTAATTTGCTCATGATATTTTCATAATTCTTCAAAAATTGAAATCAACTTACTTTTTTTCAGCAATAAGAGACTATTGTTTGGTTTATTATTTTCTATTTCTTTTAATACAAAACAAATATTTCTATTCTCTTTCTCTATTTTAAGTTCTTTCTTTTTTCACTTTCTTCTTACAATCCAACACACCATACGAGAAATGTGATGACATTTTAATCTTCAAAAGGGTTTACTCAATTTTTGCCTAAAAAACCAACTATGGCTTAAATTGTTGGTCTGCAAGCTTTCCTCTACTTGGAATCTTATATTTTGAGTTTTTTACTACATGCAAAATTGTGTATGGTTATTTTATATAGTCGGTACATTTGTATTATCTTCCATTCATTATGGCAGCTTGTGTTTCCTTCTATTTTAGATAGAAGCATAGTGACAGGCATGTGAATAATAGCTACATACACATTGAGAATGTACTACACAAAAAAACTATACAGGAAACTTACACAAATAGGTACACTTGCAGAAGAAACTACAAGGCATTTTCACACACAAAAGTAGAATTGTCAATAACAATCCTGCCATGATTAGCTAGAACATTCCTATTATAGCAACTAAACTTATCAGCATAACTATAATTTTGCTTAGTACTTGCATGACCTGATAGAACAGAATGACCCATGACATCAATCCATCCCTTTGATTCCTGAACATTACTAATTGAATTAATTAAACAACTACCTTCATACTTCTCCTTGAAAGCATGAGAAAAATTAGTAAAAAGCTTGTATCTATCATTTAAACCAAATGGTTCTATCAAAGTAATAACTCTTAAAGGGTACATTCTCTTAACCTTTAACTTAGAAACCATTTCACCCCTATTATCAGTCACCCTAACCTTCTTCTTTCCTTTGAATCTCTGTTTAACCATCTTGTAAGTTCCATTGTTATGAAACTTTATAAAGTTCCTAAAACTGAATCCTTTTGTTATAACGGTGCTGATGTTGCCGGAACTTGATAAAACCCAACCTTCAACCATTGTGTTCTTCTCTGCTTCCACCTGAAACTCACCATCAAGTCCTGCAAAACCCTCTGTCCAATCAACATTTGTTTTCGGACTATGACGAGGAACTCGACTCGCATGAACAACCGAAGATTCGTGATCCAACCAAAGGTGCAAATTTGCATTCACAAGCCAAAATGATATCCCTTTAATCACACCAATTCCAAAAACATGTTCTTTCCCATCAAGAACCTTACCCAAATACGGCGTTAATTCGAAGTCGTATGAAGGTAGGTTAAAAGCACCAATTGCTACAATAGGCTCCCAAAATAGAGGGTTAATTCCGCCGGTGAAAACAACCGGAAACGGAATCTCCGATCCAACGACTTCACCGTCGATTGTCACATAAACTTCTCTATAAGCACCGTTCCCTCTCCCCGTAGCTAAATCGTTCGTTTTTATATAAGAATTCGGCGGATTCGAATACCAAAACTCATCGTTTCCGTGAAAAGAAACGCATAATTCAAGAACCGCTTTGTAAGAATTCCTCGGAATTCGAATTCTTCGTTTCTTCAAATCGTTTTCTTCCTCAATTCTAAACCAAAACCCTCGTTCTCCATCGTCAATTATCGGAATTATCAAATCCGCCGGTGATGATTGATTCAAACTCCTAAAATGCGGTACCTCTAATTCATTCATCAGAAACCTTGAACTCGATTTCGAATTTGAATTTGAAGAAATTGAAAGTGATTTTGGACTAAACGGAACCCTAACGGCGTTTTGATTGTAAAATAAAAAAGTAACGGTAACGTGGTAAAGGCCGGTGAGTTCAGTGTCAACAATATTTTCCATCATCATGGTGAGGTCGATGTATGATTTAGTAAGAAGGGAGATGTATTTAGTAATATCTTTACGAACATTCCAGAAGATTTTGGAATTAGAAGGCCGAGGCGTGCTTGTTCGGAGAATCTCGACACCGCCGAGCCAGACGGCGGCGATACGGTCGTATTGTTGGCATTTGGATTTGGCTTTGAGGTGAAGGGTAACGCGTGACCACGGTGGAGGACAGTTTAAGGGAGGGTAGTATGGGGTTGAATAAGGGGGGGTGTCGATAGTGTCTGTGAATGTGTGGTGGAGGATTTGGTGGGTGCATGAAGGTGTTGGTTGGTGTGAAGGTGGTGGGTATGATACTTCTATGTGTTCATTGTGTGGAGTGTTTTGGGAGAGTTTGAAATGGTGTGGTTGAGACTGGAACAAAGGGGTCAAGAAAAAACTAAGGAAACATAAACATAGTAATGTGTGGAGTTGCATTTTCTGTTTGTTGAATGTGTAATTAAATTAATAGAAGTGACGAATTTCTGAGAAGTTAGTAATTCATGCTTGAACTGATTAGAGTATTCAATAGTGAAGTATTGGGGAATGGTGTATTGTTTTGTTTGATTTTATAAGTGGGATCAAATGGATTCATGTGTGTGATTTACTAAGTTATTGGAGTACGAATAAACAAAGGAAGGAAATTTCTTAATTTTAGGAGATGTTGAGTATTGTCGTCATATGTGAATTGTTCGATCAAATAGTTATGATTTATTCAGAAAATATGATGCAGATAGTACAGACAAGACAATGGCGAAGATTTAAAATGAATCGCGAATGAACGAACGGAACATGTTTTGTTTCTCTGTTGAAAAAGGACGGACGGAGATGATTAAATGAATTAAAATAAAAGAAATAAAACGGACGGACACGATTTGAGAAGAGTTAACGACGTCGTTTTAAAAAAAATTATTAAAAAAATTAATCGCCCACCGTGGGGCTCGAACCCACGACCACAAGGTTAAGAGCCTTGCGCTCTACCAACTGAGCTAGACGGGCTTTTTGCTAATGTTTATGTCGTTTTGTATTTATAGACTTCTATTATTCTACATTGGTTTTAAAAAAATAAAATTGCAGCTACCTTTTTCCCAGTTGTCTACCAATATACCTCCTATAATCCTCTCACTTTTTTCTTTTATGATTCATTTTTTTTATTCAGGAAAAGTCTTCCGGATAAGGAATGAAGAGAAAAAGATGAAGTAATAGTACATATATTTGAGATGGAATTTTGTAGCGAATTAAGAGAAAATAAATAGATCATTAAAAGTAGGACATAGAGAGTTTGACTTCCTTGTTACTTGTATATTTTATTTTTAGTTTTTTCTTCTTAAAAATTGATAAATATATTCTAAAAAATTAGCTTGTCAATTAATTAAAGGATAATATATTTGTAAAAATACGAAAAATAACGACAAAGAGGGAGAATGTAATCTTTTAAATAATTAATTAAATATGAAAAAATATTATAATTATGTGGTATTTTCTACAATATTTAGATAACTTTGTTTATTATGTCTCATAGTTTGACTCGTTGTACAGCTTTTTTATTAATTATTTTTCTCCTAAATCCATCTTAGAAGAAATGCAACTGAATTTAAGATGATATTCAATATGTACCTCCGTATCATTGCTAATACACTTCATTTGACATAACTTTGAATTTATCTCGATAGACGTTAAATACATTTTGCAACTTATACCTCTTCAACACAAGCATTTTGAAATCTCCTCCTTATCTAAAAAGGGATAAACCATCATTTTAATTTTTGATTTAACAAGATGATATCATTCTAGTCCTGACCCAAGGAAAACCCAAAGCATTCTCAAACTCAGTCAAATGTCTATCACTTCCGTTCATGACATTAGCTTTATTGTAAGCCACGTTACTTGGGTTACATAAGTGTGTACGTGGTTGTGTGATGATGCAACAATCTCTCACCTATGTGTGCATATCGAATAAGCGGTGATCAAAATAACATTAAAAAATTTAATATTTAAATAAAAAATGATGGGTTTTTTTCTCTCTTTTAGTAAAAATATCTCATCTCCCCTCCCTTTAGTTACATTTTATCTCATTTCCTCTAGCGAGAACATTGTGATCCAACCATCATCGTGGACGTCACAACAATTAAGCAATGTTTTCCCCAAAAAATTTAATGTGTTTTCGTTAATCGTTACAACAAATTCAATCATCATAATAAATATTATAATAATGAGAAGTCAATCATCTTGTGTTTTCTTTATTTTGGTTAAATTATTCACATATTAGGCTTTTTTGTTAGTGTGGGAGAAGGGTTATGACGTGTGTTGTCCAAACACCAATTAGTAAGACCATTATACACTTGCTCAATCAACCTAGTAATATAGGTTTGATATTTTATATTAAAGGCTCAAAAACAAATTTGAAATATTTGGGATTATGGTTTATTGGAATTATGGTAATATGAGTTAGGTATCAAGGTTTATTTTTCACATTTAGTTTCAAATTTAAATTTGGAATCACATTTTTTTGTTGTAAGATGAATATGGTTATTGTGGATCCTTTGTATGGGTTGATGATTTTATTCAAGCACTTGCAAATGACGAACCTTTTCCAACACATGTATTAGATCAAAGAATAGAGGATGAGATGTACCAAAGAAGAGAGATTGAGAGACACCAAAATTCAAATGGAGTGTCTAAGGATGGAGTTAATACCAAACTTGATTATATGGCTTCTGAAATAAATATGTTTTAGAACATTTGTAATTGATGTATTTGTCATGCAAATGTTGCATATGGTTTGGTTTCATAAACCATAAATTGGGTTTAGCAGTTTGAGTAGTTCGTAATGTGTTTTGATTTTGGCAAATGACTAATGTGTTTTGATTTTGGTAAATGACTAGTGTGTTTTGTCAATTGACATTTTGTTTGTATTTAATGAGTTATGCAATAATAAGGTTGGTTGTGGTTATTTTGTTATGTCAATTAACATTAGGTGAGTGACTAATAACTTTATCTTAATATATTTTGTGTTCTTTCAAGTAAAATGAAGTGTTTAAATTCAAGTGTTTTGTGTTCTTTTCCATTGCCAATATGTTTTATGTTACTTCAAATGACTTTAAGTGTTGTAAAATTACGAATATAATCACAATGATACCTAAAAAAAACATTCACTGTCAATATAGTCCCTTAAATAATAACTTAGTGTCATAGTGGTACTTATATGTTATATCGTATTGTTAAATTGGTTCATGTATGCATAATAATAAATTGGTCAATGTATATCTCTTAATTTACAACCATAACAAACATGTACCAATTCAATTAACGGATTCAAAATCTAAATTACAAGCTATTTCATGTAATAATTGCACTATAATGATTCAAATTACAAAATTCAAAGCATAATTCAAGATATTATCATAAAACTAAATTTTAACCATAATTCAATATACAGTCATAAATCATAATTACATCTCTGTTTTATCATAAAACAAAAAAGCCTTCCACCATCTTCAAGGCATTAAAGAGGCATGAACACCATTGTTGGAATTGAATTGAACCTAAGAGTTGGCAGGAATCTAGATGAGACACTCTTGAAGTTGGATAAGGCATCGTTGGAGAATGATTTGGATGAAGTATTGACGCAATTGAATTTGGAGGTGCCATAATAGGAGATGGCCTAACACTAATTGTAATAGAGTCAATTATTCTCATTATCAAATTGGTCGAGCCATGTTATGTACAATACAATTATAAATATGAATACACAATATTTTACTACTTGAAGTGTTAGAATTATCAATCAAACTTATACGTACATTATATGATTGTGGACGACATTGTAATAACTCTATATCAGTTTGATCATCTTGTGTTTCACCCTCCATTTGTTGTGGTGATGATACCTAATCTTTTGGTGGAGACCTCACACCTTGACTACAACATTCATTCATGTTGTTTCCAGACAGACCATACCTTGAACAAGTGATTGTTGAATATGTCCTCTTAATCTTACTTAGGCCTCCCTAGACGCCTCATAATTGGTGCTGGAATAAATATATATATTTGACAACTTGTTTTTCTTGAAAGTGCTTTTTTATTTTAATAATCTCACAAATGATTTGATATTTCAAAACATTTATAAAAAATAAAATGATATTTTTATATATAGATATTAAAGGTGGGACATGAGGCATGAGGCTATAGACTAGGGGTGGACAAGCATACGAATTCAACCCCAAATAGTCAATCCGACCAAAAGTGTGGGTCACATAAACACGCCTAATTTCGTTAGTAGTAGTCGCAGTTTCGCTAATTATAGGTCCTCGATTTGTGCTGGTCACGGTTCGGTTTATTCAAATTGGTTCATTAGTTACCCATTTTAGATTAAGATCTAGATCATTCAAATTGTTTATTTTTTAATTTCCAATTTAAAAAAACAGTATTTTAGGTCAAATTGTGTTGGTCTAATACTCCATTTTTACTACTTGCAAAAATAATGTTCACTACTACAAAAAATATTAAATTATATATTTTATTATAAAAAATTAATAAAAATATAAAAATAACTAATATCTATATTTACTTGTTATAAATTAAAGAAATTTACAGCAATGATTTCACTACCTATTTAATGTCAACAAGTTCAAATGTTTAAACCTATGTTATCAATTGTGACGATATTGTGTGCAATAGCGAAATTGCGTTGCGGCGACAACCATCTCTGTGATGCCCCTAACCATGAAACCGTTGTGACCCATTGCGACAAATGTGGCCACGAATAGCGCTCAAACGTGTCGACGTGTTGCGCCTAGGGGTGGACAACAGGTCGGGGAGGACGGGTTCAGGCCCAAAAACTCTAACCGACCCAAACCGAGGGTAGACTTTACATACCCATTTCCGTCCAATAAAGAATTCGGATTAGACGGGTAACGAGTAAACAGGTAACGAGTTAGGCGGGTTGGTTCATGCGAGTTTAACTTCTTTTTGACATTTTTGGTTTTTTGTCCCAATAACTTTTTTTTGGCCCATTTATTTTTTGGCAATTTTTTAATTAAAAAGTCATTTCATCTGTTTTTATTTTTATTTTCCAAAATTCTATTTATTTAACTATTATAATTTTTTGTTTAAAATTGAGCAATTGTTTCCCAATTTCTTTTTATAATGAGCATTCTAGAACTCTAATTTTTAGATGTTATAGATAACAATAACCATTAAAACATCATGTTTATAAATCTCAACATTGATATATATTCCACCAATTTATAATTGAAATGCAAATATATTTATAATTATAACCATTAAAATGTAAACTTAAATTATTTAAAAAATCTAAAGATCTTAAACTAAATGTTCAATGTCCTTATAAAAAATCAATACAAATAATATCAATGTCCATCTTTGTCATCTTTGTTGGTCAATCTAAAAAATTGAACAAAAATCAATTAGTAATAACTAATTAGAGTACAAAATAACTAACTATGCAACAAACATAATATAGCTATTTTACTATTCTCTTTCATTTCAATGGATGACTACAAAACAACATCAGTCCAATGCCAGTAAAACTTTGAAGCAGTAGTTAGAAATCATATTTATAACTATTAATTATCTTTAAAACTGCAAAAATTAAATTCATTGGAAAAAATGTAATACAAGACTTAAAATGGAAAAAATGTAATACAAGGGTTAAAATGGAAAAATGTAATACAAGGCTTAAAATGGAAAAAAAATGTAGTACCTTTGTTTTCTTTTAACAATGCTTATAAAGTAGTAAATCTGCAAAACAATCACACTCATTAACATATAAAAAGCACACAAAAACATATAACATAAAACCAATAAGCAAGGAAAATGAAATAAAAAACTAAAGAAGTTAATCATTCCAATTAAAATTGGTAAATCTATCAAATAACAACAATGAATATATTAAGATTTAATTTTATCTCTTAAATATGTGAAAAACACACAAATATATAGAAAACAAAAACAAATCCATGGAAAACATTAAGCAAATCCATATGAAGACTCCTCCAACTCGAGTCCAAGGAAGAAGAAGGAAGAAAGGAACCACTCAACATCATGTAAAACAAAATAGTATACTTAAAAAAATTGTTATCATGATAAAGATTGAAGATAGCAACATTAAGAACATAAACAGAAAGTTAAAAAGTAATAAAACAAACCACAACCAACTCACCTAACATATTCATAAGAACAAAAACAAACTATTTAAATGAGGACAAACAATTAGTAGGACAAATAACAAAGTTAAGAACAAGACAAACTGCATGTTAAGGTGATGCAAATTACTACATAATAACACATTATAGTTAAGAAAATTGAAAACAATATTTAATTAGCTATAGGAAATATCAACCAAACTCCAATAATACAAGAACATTCCTGTTTGATGATGATTCATAGGAGTGTTCAAACATTTTGACAGAATCTAAAATATTCATAAGCTGCTATGCAAAAATAGAAAATCAATCACATAAAGATGAAGAAAGAAAAAAGAGTTGAAAACCTAACCCTAATCATGCAAAAATAAAAATTAAATCAAAATTTTAATATATAAAACAACATGCAAAAAAAAAACAAAAAACAAACTCTAGAAATCCAAAAACAGAAACAATAGTTAAATCAAAACCTAAGCATAATAAATATAAATCAAAACCTAAGCATAATAAATATAAATCAAAACCCTAACACAATGCAAAATAGATTAGAAACACATTAACTGTTAAAAAAACACACGAATGAATAATGTTATTTTTAAACACGAGATTGAAAATGCTAACAAAGAGGAAAGTGTTTAGAACAACAAAGACGAAACTAACAATAAAAAACAAAACTAAGACGAAACTAACATAAACGAAACTACCAAATACGAAACTAACAAATTTAAAACAACAAAGACGAAAAAAGACACTTTTGAAAAACGAGACTAAAAAGTTTGGAATGAAAAAGGTTAGAGAGTTGAGAAATAAGAGATAGAGTGATAACCTGGAGTGGATGTGGCCGCCACTGACTGTCGTTGGCCGCTGTTGAGGCTTGAAGGAATTAGTGTTTGCTGGTGTGAAGAACTGGGGTTCGTGAGAGGATGATGATGAGATAATGAAATTAGACTGTGGGTGACTGGGTGGGATTGTGAGACTGATCGAAATTAGCGTTAAGGTTGAGTTATAATAGTGGGCCAAATTAAATTGGATTTAGTAAAATCAGTCCAACACTTACTAATAAATATTATAAACTGTTATCGGGAGGGTCGGTCACCGCCGGTCCAAAATCCATGATCCGAACTCGTCCGAGTCTACCCTATTGAACCCTTCAATTCTACTCGTGTGACCCGTTGGGTCCGATCCAACTGACCCAATTTACCTCACCCGTTGCGGGTCAGGTGATATAAAGCGGACCCATCTCGTTTGTCTAGCCCTAGATGTGTCTGACCCGAATCCACGACCCGCTACTCTGTTTTTTTTAGGTTTGTTGATTTTTTTTTAATTTCAATAAGGGTATTTGAATATTTTTGCACTCAAAATTATATTATTTTATAATTTATTGACTTTTCTCCTCCTTCACATTATTATTTTAAATTCCAAACATAACGTATGTGATCGTTCCTCTGTTTTCTTCTTCGTTAATATATTTATATTTTTTTCTTTGTTCATATACTTTTATTTCTGTTTTTTTTTTCTACTGTTTTTGGTGATTGAAAATTACTTATTTTTTATTCTTCGTTAATATACTTATGTTTTTGTTTTTTTTGTTTTTATTCTTCTTCCACTTTAGTTTCAGTTTTTTTTTTTTGCCACTATTTTTTTTTATCTTTCTTCTTCTTCACCTTCTGTTCTTATCTTTTTTTTTTTCTACCATTGTTTTTCTTTTTTCTCTCTCTTCTTCTACATTTGTGTTTGTTTTTTTTCCCCACCTTATATTTCTGTTTATGGAGAAGAAGACTTAACTTGGGAACTTGTTGGTGATGTAGCTGGGGTTAATAACCATCAAGACTTACTAGACATCAATCAAGACTCGCTGCAACTATGACTAATGGAGATGAGGAGGTGGAAGAAGAAGAGTTTGAATCAAGTGATGAACAAGATAATGTTGATGTGGTTGAAATTACAAGTGAATATAAGGAAGATAATTTTGAATGATTTTGAAATTATAATAGAATTTAATTAATTTTTAAACTTATTTTGGATTACTATTAAATCTTGATTTCGATGTTACATTTTGGTTATGAAATATGAAGTACTATGATTACTCTTTTATTTTTGTGTATTTTATTTTTACTATTTTTTAGTATGTTTGTCTACAGTTTGTATTTTATATTTAGTCTATATATTGTTTTTGATCTTCACAATAATGGTCATTCCTCTATTCGCAATCCTACTATCCCATTTTCAAGGTTGGGCGTTGCGTGCTGCTATTTGTGATTGACAATATAGGTTTAAATATATATTGTCAATTGCGGCGTTATTGCATGCAATAACATAATTGTGTTGTGGCGGTGGCCATCTCTGTGTCCACATTGTGAAATTATTGTCACTCGTTGCGTCAAATGCGACTGCAAATAGCGTTTAAACCACCGACACACGTCTGACCTGAATCCATGACCAGCTACTCTAATTTTTTAGGTTCGTTGAATTTTCTAATTTTATTAAAGGTATTTGAGTCTTTTTGCACTCAAAGCCCTATTATTTATTATTTACTGACATTTCTCCTCCTTCACATTATTATTTTAAATCTCAAATATAACTGATGTGACCGTTTCACTATTTTCTTCTTCGTTAATATCCTTTTATTTTATTCTTCATCCATATACTTATATTTATAAGTTTTTTTCCGAAGTTTTTGGTGATGGGAGATATCTTATCTTTTCTCCTTTGTTAATATACTTTTGTTTCTGTTTTTGTTTTCCACTGTTTTTCTCCGTTTTCTTTTTCTTCCACTTCTATTTTTATTTTTCTTTGTCACTATTTTTTTTTTCTTCTTCCCCTTATATTTCAGTTTTTTTTCTACCACTTTTTTTTCCTCTTTTCCTTCTACTTCCATTTTTTTTTAACTTTTTATTTTCCCCTCCTTCTGTTTCTGTTTTAGAAGAAGATGACTTGACTTGGGAACTTGTTGGTGATGCAGTTGGGATTAATGAACCATTAAGACTTACTAGACACCAACCAAGGCTTACTGCAACTATGACTAATGGATATAAGGAGGTGGAAAAGGAGTTTGAATCAAATGGTGAACAAGATATAAGTTGATGTGGTTGAAATTACAAGTGAAGATGAGGAAGATAATTGTGCATGACTTTGAAATTACAATATAACTTGATTACTTTTTAAACTTATTATGGATTACTATTAGATCTGGATTTTGATGTTACATTTTGGTTATGAAATATGAAGTACTATGATTACTCTTTTATTTTTGTGTATTTTATTTTTGCTATTTTTTAATATATTTGTCTACTATTTGTATTTTATGTTTAATTTATATATTGATTTTGGTCTTCACAATAGTGGTCATCCCGTTATCCCATTTTTGGGATTGGACGCTTCGCGCCGTTAGCCATGATTAACAACATAGGTTCAAACTAAAATTACAACAATTCCTTCACCACCAACTTGTTGGTAGCAAGTCCAAATGTTTAAATTACATGTAACCAAAATTATAATATAAATGTAAGTCAATTAAAGGCTTCATAGATTCAGGACAACACATTAATTTGTTTGGGCAAATGATTTCTGCACAAGAGAAGCAATATACAAGTTATGTGACCAACTAATAAAATAAAAAAGTAAACATAATAACTAATACATAACATGGCCGTATAAATGATAATTATAAAACTTATTCATTTGATAGTGCAAGCTTCCAACTTTGAACTTTTAGGAAACATATCATTGACATGAAAACCATTTAATTGATTAACAAGTCATTCAAATGCAATAACAATATAATACACAAACTTAAATAATGTAACAAATTTATCAACATCACCATTAAAAAAATACAATTATAAGCATACACATTGAATAAAAAAATCAAAATCATAATCAATATATTAATGAAGGAAAATATAAAACAATAAACAAACTTGATAAACTATCATATTGTACCAAAGAAAAACAATACAAGTTTTGAGACAAATCATTGAAATTCAAAATTTATAAGGATAAAATTTTAACCATAGAAGCTTTGAACCAGAACTATATATAAGCATTACCATACAAAAAAACAAAATGAAAATAAAAAATAAATTTAGTATAATTAACAATACACATTATCAAACACATTAAAAAAAAAAAGGTATACAAATATGAAATACACATAACCATACAAACATTGTTCAAGCACTAGAAATTAATCATTTATTCATAAGCAACAAACTCAATTTTTTTTTAAAAATTCAAAAAAGAATCATAAAACTTATTTTTCTTTGATTC
This sequence comes from Cicer judaicum, assembly GCA_037974835.1. Lineage (NCBI taxonomy): Eukaryota > Viridiplantae > Streptophyta > Magnoliopsida > Fabales > Fabaceae > Cicer > Cicer judaicum. The sequence goes on from JBBPBS010000247.1 coordinate 1,436,065, forward strand.
TAGTACTTTTTCTCTGCTCCTAAGGGAACCTTGTTGCATCCTTCTAATGAACAACAACATAAAGCCTCAAACAAAATAAAAGTTATAGTTAAAAAATAATAGTGAAGCATTTAAAAAAATTTGAAACTAAAAGAGGCATAAAACTATTGAAAGTAAACCCTTTGACCAAAATCTTGAAAAACACGCATAATACACTTAACAAAATATTCATAGAACTTTAACCTTACGTTATAGGCTTCTTGCTCTTAGATGCTCTGAGCCAACAAACAAAAAAGATGCTCCTGATCATAAAAATGTTAACAATATGAAAATGCTAGTTATAAAAAATAAACCCTAATTGCAAAAAAAGGAAACCATAACAGGAAGTCATAAAACTTTCCACGAGTACATTTTTATGTGCAATTGTGAGCTTTCTCCAACATTCTTTTTACACCTTCTTCATTCATGGTTGAGGAGGTGAGATCAAAATGGGTATAGTATAATGCGGGGAATAACGATCGAGAAAAAATGTAGGCAGATTAAAAGCAATAACAAGATAGGTCAATTAACTTGAGAGACTAGAGTGATGAGATCAAAAGATACTAACACGTGTGGCCAGGGTTTCGAAGGTAAAGAAAATGATAGTTGAAAACGAGAGAAAATAAATGAAATGGAAGCATTGATGGTGTCTTGGGCGGTTAATGTTTGATGGACGGCTAAGGTTTGTTGGACTTCAATGTCACATAATACCTCATATGTAGGGCAGTCGGTTTCAATTGTTGATGGATTCAATTTCTTCATTCGAGCCCAACTGCAATAGACCGTGTACACCCATTGAACTTCACCTGCAAGATCCGACAAACCGATTAAAACCACCCGTTTGCTTGTGAGTCGGAGTCAAACAATTATGGGTGGACGCGACACATCTGCTCACCCCTACTATATAATATTTTACTTTTAATTTATTTAAATTTTATTGTTCATCCTTGGAAATATATTCCCATGTTGCTTTTTCTGTCATAATTTTTTGGGATGAAGAGAGCATGGAACCGCTATAAATAAAAGTTGCACTAAACTAATAGAGTAATAGAAATTACAGCAAAAACCACTAAAAAGGCCATAACCTAAAAAAGATAATGCTCATAAATCATAAAAAAAGGATATCCATCACAATTCAAATTTGCTAGAGCACATACACACAAATTAGCTTCCTTGTGGAAATGACATGTCTTGATTTCTCCATTCATCACCAAAAATCTACTAATATTTTGAACCAAATGGGAAACGTTAGAGGAGGTAAGTGTGTGGACTACCACACTAAAATCCACATGAAGTTCTGCTCTAGTAAAACCACGAGCTTGAACTAATGTTAAAGAGCACTCCCCAAAGTTCTGCCACAAACAGTGTCCCAAAGCTCACGCAACACAATTCCACCACAACCAACAATTTGATGTTATTTTATTTTAGTACTTACAAAATTTGTTAATATTTTCGAATTAGTTGACTTCTATAATATGTGTTTAATATTTATTTTAGTTCTTTATGATACTCATATTAAATAGACTAAAAACAAACCTTATACATATTAATAGACTAAAACAATTACAATATAAACAAATTTAATAGACTAAAACAAAATATAGTATATTAGTAAAGACCATTTTTATTTTAACACTAAAAAAAAAAGTGATTTTGTTTGTTATGTGTGTCGTAATAAAAGTTATTTTTTTTTAAAAAAATCCTTTAATTTTTTTAGATAAACTATTAAAAACAAATTTTCACTAAAATAATTTTTAGATATTTTTTTATTTTAATTTTTTCAAAAAATTCTAACAAACAGACTAAAACTTTATGTAACAAACAACCTCTAAAGCTACTAAAATTATGTTATATTTGGAAAGACATGAATATCTATTATTGTTTTTCAACAAGACAACGTTTACACGAAAAAAACTTTGATTAACGAATATGGGCCACGAGGCCCATTCCTCATCATTCTTGGATTAGGGTTCAGCTATTAATAAAGAAGCCCATGCTTCGTTATTATTCCGTTTCCACTCTCCAACCTGCGTTGCCCTAGCTCCGGTTTCGCAACTCCAACATGGTTCGTACCCTCCTTCCGCCTCTCTTTTTTCTTATGCTTTTCTAATTCTCATCTTCACATTGCAACTCTATGTTTCTTTGTGTTTTCGGTATTTTCCGTAAGCTACATCTGCACTGTTTTTTTTTTTTTTGTATATTTGAACTCACAAGTTTGAAGCTTGTAATAAACGTTTTTAGGTTTTACTTTTCCAAATCACTATGTTTCAATTTGTTTACTTTCGTCCTTACTGTGCTTAAACGTTTTTAGGGTTTTACCTTGCACCGAATGTATCGTATATTATGGATTCAAGTGGGAAAAGCTTAGATCTTTAATATAATATGTTTTTTTGTGTGTTTATATGAAATTGAATTCGGAGCTTAGTAAACTATGTAATCTAATTCGATTAATAATGATTACACGTTTTGTTTATTCATAGCTTAATTTAATGGTAAAATCCATTTTATTATTGTGTTTGAATTTAGAAATTTAATTGTTATGATTGTGGCAGGCGAGAGGATTGAAGAAGCATTTGAAGAGGCTCAATGCCCCCAAGCATTGGATGCTTGACAAATTGGGTGGTGCTTTTGTAAGTGGAAGTTTTTATGTATTTTCAATTGGTTATATTAAGTGTGTTTCAATGGCTGATGTAATTTTGTATCTGTGTGTAATTTGTATAGGCTCCTAAACCCTCATCTGGACCACACAAGTCAAGGGAATGTCTGCCACTCATTCTCATTTTGCGAAACAGGTTGAAGTATGCTTTGACCTACCGTGAGGTCATTGCCATTCTCATGCAACGCCATGTCCTTGTTGACAACAAAGTCAGGACCGACAAGACTTATCCAGCTGGATTCATGGGTATGTGTCATGCATTTATAACATTACTTTGAGTGATTTGTATACTATAATATTTGTAACATTTTGTACTAAATAGCATACTTCAGAACCATATCAATTTCTTCAAATTCTGCTATGCCCTAGTGCTGCTGTAGTGGTTATTTGACAACGCTGATCTTGATTATGTTTTTTGAGCTAGAATTTATATATTAACTTGATTTACAGAAATATCGTTTGATGAATGTGATTTGGTTTCTTTGTCATTTTGTATGACTGAATTGCAATATACTGTTGATGCTAGATAAGTTGAGAGACATAGTTTGCCGCATAGATATGTTGTATTGTGTTGTGTATTCCTGCACAAAAGTTTTTTATTTGGCTTGAGGTAAGATATAGTTTTTTAACAAAGTTTCCGTCTCTCCACAGATGTTGTGTCAATTCCCAAAACTAATGAGAACTTCCGCCTGCTTTATGACACTAAAGGTCGATTCCGTCTCCACTCAGTCAGAGATGATGAGGCTAAGGTATTTTTTTGCTTACTGAATATATTCTATTAATCTGTTACTTTATACAACAGCAAACTCTGTTGGCTTATATTACTAAGTTTCTTGTATGTGCAAGTGCAACACACCTGTGTTCACAATACTATACCTTTTTTTTTAATATAATCAATATGTTTGTATTTTTTTTACCACTATAATTTTACATGTTTTCTTGAATGTTGTTTACATTGCAGTTCAAGCTCTGCAAAGTTCGCTCAGTTCAATTCGGACAGAAAGGTATCCCATACCTAAACACTTATGATGGTCGCACTATCCGCTACCCAGACCCTCTCATTAAGGCCAATGATACCATTAAGCTGGATCTTGAGGAGAACAAGATTGTTGATTTCATCAAGTTTGATGTTGGGAATGTAGTTATGGTTACTGGTGGAAGGAATAGGGGTCGTGTTGGAGTGATCAAGAACAGGGAGAAGCATAAGGGAACTTTTGAGACAATCCACGTTCAGGATGCTACTGGCCATGAATTTGCCACTCGTTTGGGCAATGTGTTCACTATTGGCAAGGGCACCAAGCCATGGGTATCTCTTCCCAAGGGTAAGGGTATTAAGTTGACCGTCATTGAGGAAGCTAGAAAAAGGGCTGCAGCCCAACAAGCAATTGCTGCTTAAATCGTTATTGATTGAGTTTACAATAGACTTGAGTGTTTTCTAGTTTTATTCCAACTTATTTGGTTTTCTAGTTTTATTCCAACTTATTTGGTTTCCGATGTCTGAGTTTTTATCAGTTGAATTTTGACTTTTGAACTATACATCTGTTATTGTGTTTGCTATATTTATTCATGAAGGAATCGTTTCATTCCGTAGTTTTGAATTATTTTGATCATATAGAATCTCCAAAGTGAGTTTGCTCTTACAAATCCCACTTCATATATGATACCTTGTAACTCTTAAAAGTTGTGAGGATTGGAATTTGGCCTTGCAGGACCTGTCTTGTATAAGGTATGATTAAGATTGAATAGGGAAAAATGAAATGCGGTAGTTTTAATGTTTAGGACCCTAAACCTTTTTTACAATTTGAACACTAAGATTAAAGACGATTAGTACCGGAACGACTGCAAGAAACCATCTGTAATATGTGTACTCTGGTAGCACAAACTGATATGTTTGGGTGATGCGATGGTTAAGAATGGTAATTATTGGCGAATAATGATACCTATTGGTGCATCTCTTTTTGTGCTCACTAGAGAGACTCACTGGTACTGACTGGAATCGTATGCTCTCGTTTGTAGTATATGTTAGTTTTTGCACATAGAGAGAGCATTATGTCGGTAAGGGGAGTGACCTAACTGAATACAGAACACTATCTGCATTCTCTTCCCAGGTGATGACCAAGAAAATGACCAATTAGACTGTTAATAAGATTATAAGCCTAATCTCATGTATGAATATTTGAGCTTATTCAAAATTTAAATTAAAAATTGTGTTACCACTAGAGCTGACAATGAAGTTTCAAATTCGAAAAGTTTTATTAAAAAAAGTCTTACTAAACTTTTAATATTAAATCTCTTGTTAAAATAACTTTTTTAATTTTGATATATTATTATATTATTTTTTGTGGGTTTAATGGAGGGATTTGAGATTTTTTTTCTTAAAAACCTATAGAAATTTAATTTTCTCAAAAATATTCAAAAATGTTTTTTCACAAAAATTTAAATTATTTTTTTCTCCAAAAAAATTAAATTATTATTTTTCCCTAAATTTAGTAGAAAAACTAAACAAATTCTTGAAAAAAACTGAATTTTTTTTCGAATTAAAAATTTTAAGAAAAAATTGTAAATTATTTTTTATTGAAAAAAATCAAAATTCTTTTATTTGAAAATTGTGAAAATTATTTCAAAAAAAAATGTCAATTACTTTTTAAAAGAATTGAAATTTCTTTTAAAAAAGTGGTCTCACTAAACTTATGAAATTTTAAAGGTTTTTTTTGTGTTATGAGCTTTGTTTTTTGGAATATTTTTAAATGTGAAATTTTTTAACCTTCTCAAATATATAAACTGAGACCAAAATTCTAGTTACTACTTCATAGTTCTTGTGTAAGCCTTTTTTCCTCAGTTTTATTAAAGTCACATCAGCAGTCTTTTACTACAATACTCTGTAAGATTCTTAGATATCATACAAAATAACCAATTCGCAACCTTATTTGCTACCTTATAATAATACTCGCAAGTTTCTCTAGAAAGTAGAATCCATATTTAATATTAAAGATAAAAATATCCGATATCAACGAAGAAACATAGAGCTTATCTTACGGACTTCAATTTTAATCAATTAAGACTTTTCTTTTGCTGTAAACCAAACTCATTGATAAAATATCCACGTATAGCACAAGTTTATGTCTAAACTTTTTTTTTACACAAAAGGTTAAATATAATATATATATATATATATATATATATATATATATATATATATTTCATTAAGTATCACAAGCATATCTTTTAAACAAAGTTCCTTTGCTTAAATTTTTAGAGATAATTCATATCTTTTAAAGATTGTGATGCTTAGATGCATGACAATTAAAATTAATTTTTAAATAGTTAAAAACTTTTTATTTTGTTGTAAACCAAAAGTGAGGATGAATGATCAAATTATGCATGTAAATAAGAAGTTTGTTTCTATTATTTCCTCATTATTATTGAAATGAAATAAGTTCATTTGCCCTTAAAAACGCTTTTGATTCCTTATTAGGAGCTGAATTCTACTCATTTGGAGTCTTAAGTGTGGTAGGTTCATGGGAGATTTATTTTCCTCCTAAAAAAGTTTTTTATTCCTAATCCTTCTTAACCACCGTTATCGTGTGACATCAATAAAGGTTAAACATCTATATCACTTTGGTAGGCAATAAATAAATTTATATAATTGATATGTTTTGGGGTGAGACGATACAATGTGGCTGAATTCATGGTATTTGTGCGAAAGTAGTATGATTGGTAATATAATTTGAAAACAATTTTATCAGACATTTAATCAATTTACCATCGTTAGGTTAACTTAGTCAAGTTGCAGAAGAAGGAAAGGTATAAGTAGAAAGAGGTAAACTAACTGAAAATTAACAATGATCCAAAACATTCCACATTAATTTTATTCAGCTACGGTTCAGTTCCAACTTCTAGTTCTAGCAAAACAGATACAATGACTGAAAATGGAGACAAATGTAATTATCAAGCTGCAGCTGCTTCCTCGTTGAGCAACATCTGATCAAAGTGCCAGACACCTGAAAATTCACAAAGGAAGCCAGGAAAATTAACACTTCGATAAAGCACAGGAAAAGAAAAAGTAAGAACAATAAGATGCATGAAGCAGAAATACAAAATCTCACCGTGTCCTTTGCCAACTCTTCTAAGCTGAGCGACATACTCTGAGATTTTTTTGATGGCTTCCACCTATGAAAGGAAAATTAATAATAATTAAAGAGCAGAATTTGGATGTATTAAGATATGTTGCAGTCTTTTGTTAAATGACATGTTTTACAAACAATTGCATACAATCCCTTACAGTAAAGAAAGAAATATTGTTAGTTGCAACACCGATTTGATACATACCTGTTCACCCAAAAACTCACTTTCCACAAAGTCTGTCAATTGCACATCACCATTCTTCGAGGCAACCTATGGAAAAACATACATGCATGAATTAAAAGAAAGGAATCTTCATATTAACTATGTCAATGTCAAAGTGAGCTAAACAACTATACAAAGCATAACCAGAAACAACACCCAGCAAACATGTCTTACATTATGCAGGTTAAGGAGCTTTTCATTGGTTAGCTTCTCCAATGACAGTGCGAGTTCCATTGCTGCATTAAAGGAAAAAAAAATGTTCAATTCGTTAAATAGGGAGTCCATGCAGGTAAATTTGTACAAAGTTGACTTCCCTATCTTGTGTTACTCATTACACAATAACACCTCATAGTATTTTACCATTTTGGAAGCAAATACCGTTCTTCCACACTAGTAATCACAGGGGGGCATAACAAAATAAATGTAATCTGATACTTTGCAGAATGTTTCGGAAGCTATCCAAATACATGTGACATTAATTCGACATTTATACACTATAACCATATTAATTGAGATGTCCATTTTTTAGGGACATTTCAGGAAAACTATAGCAATGAAAGAAATGAAGAAAATAAAAAATGGAGAGTCATATCTCGATCTCTACTGCTTAGTGATTACAACTATGGGTCAGATATGTTGTATTAGAATTGATACAAGCTCCAATAAATATATTAGTGAACATTCAAGTATTTGGTTTCTTCATACCATAATTGATTTCACTGGCATGCTCAATTTGATGAAAAGATTGTTTTGTATTGTGCTGAAAATTGTCTATTTCTACATCATGCTTTTGGAGTTAAAATTAAAATCATTCATACATAAATCACTTCACTTTAGTTCTAACTCAATTACACTCAAATAGTAATTTTGAACAATCAACTCTATTCAAAATCATGTTTCATGAAACACTAATCCAAACCCACGATTCATCCATCACCTTCAAAACCCCAAATCACAAAGTGCCCTGACATATAAAACAAATAACTTGATCCACAAACTCGAGAGCACACACGTCACGAATCAGTATTCAGCTTCAGTAAAATACAGAACAGCGTACGCAAAAGAAAGAAAGAAATTATGTTACCAATTACAGAACAAAATATCTGAACCAAAAAAGAAACTAACCGTAAAGCGCATCACCCTTATCAGCATGATCAAACTCAGAAAGCGGCTTCACTATAGATTGCAACTTCACTTTTCCACCCCTTTTGTTCTAAAAACAAAAATCAAAACACCATAATGAATCAGAACGAAACATCATTAAATAACACCAAAAAGCAAAAATAAAATCTGATAAAAATTAAGTAAAATTAAAAACCTGATATTCCATCAATTTCTCAGCATGCTCCCTTTCCTCTGCACTAGATTCCTTAAAAAATCTATAATAAAAAAAAGAAGAAGAAGAAGAAAACACTCATTAACATTAAATTTTAAATTAATTCATTTTCTAAATTATTATGGTTTCGAAATATTAGTTTCAGTATCATTAACACTTAACAATCATTCCTATAAAAAATTCCAAATCAAACCAAAAAAAAAAAAAAAAAAGAAAAATTTCACTTACTTAGCAAGACCCCTTAGGGCAACATTATCCCTATCGAAGTACGCATACATTGCATGATAAACGTACGAGACATTATACTCCACACTGCAAAATAACAAACAAAAAACAAAAATTAATTTAATCGAAAAAAAAAAACTCAAATCATTAAAAAAGAAAAAGGAATAGAGAGAGAGGAACGAAAAACGAACTTGATTTGTTCATTGATAGCGGCTTCAGATTCATCATGAAACTTATGACGCGCTAAAGAATCTTGTGGAACAATGGGAACAAGATCGAGTTCCTTTTTAACCTCTTCAAAAGGTTCAAACAAAACACCGGTTAGAATACGGTTATTGCTAGAGCCTTTGGTGGCGGTAACAACCAATCGGTCCAATTTATTTCCTCTGCGAAGAATCGGAGCCAAACGCGAGTTTTCAGAATTGAATAGAGGAAGTGAGGAAGAAGAAGAAGCGGTTACAGCGGCTCTGAGAAGCATGATTAGGGATTTTTTGCAGAACGAAAACGGAAAGAAAGAAAATCAGAGGAAAATGAAATAGGAAGGGTTTTGATGAACGTGTGTTGTGTGTGTGAGAATGATTGAGATAAGTTTGAGATTTTATTGGAAGATTGGGAGTGTGATGACCGTTGGATTTGGAGCTACGTGGAGGGTTGGGATTGGTGGGCGCGTGGCAGGCTCGTGGTTTGGTTGGGTATTATTGTCATTTCAATTATTTTCCTTAAGAAATATCTAGATACTTTTTTAGGTCGAATTAAATGATTTTATGTGGTGATTCTTTACTGATGCCTGTTTCTATCAGCATAGTGAGACCAAAAGAGAAAGTAACATTAAATTGATGGATCATATGTCATTTAAGTTAGAATAAGTGGAAGCTAGACTCAAATAAAGTTGTGTCAAATTATTGGTGTAATTTTCTAAAAACATAATAATAATATTATTGGCGAAATTCAAGTGGCAAACAACTCAAGTTCAAGTTAGGACTTTAAATTTAAAGATTTTTTTTTTCAAAGAAAAAAAGCCTTCACATAAATCTGATAATTCATAATTTCATATTGATTCATTAAAAAGAGTAATACAATTTATAATAACGATAATGAATGGCCAAAGAAAAAAAGTGTCGCTAACTCCCAAATATTAGTAGCTAACTCTCAAAATGTTTTTTTTTTATTCTAATGTAATAAATGTTAATTAAAATTAATTATGACAATTTAATAGATGATTTTTCATCTCAAAAATTCAAAAATAAAAAAGACATCACCGTATAATTTGTTTTAAGTTTTATGTAGTCTTGAACTGATTATATTGTGATGATAAATAAATCTTTATATTTTACATTTTTTAATATTATTTTTTTAAAAATTTAATACATCACACATAACTTATGTCTCATAAGAGAATCCATAAATAATATCCGGTTTACAAATTTCTTCTTCTTTTTTGTTGTTGTTGTTGAAAATTCATGGATTAAATAAGCTTTTATCATTATTGTTTTGTTAATTTATAATTTGGTAAAATTTAAAATATAATACTTCTGAAAGTCATACAAGCATTAAATTTTGGTTGATAACGCACACATTTATCTTTCTTCGGATCTCCACACACATTTGTTTGTTTGAATTTCATCCTCAATTAATGGAAAATGAGAAAAATGCTCATAGATATACTAAAATTAGTTGTAAACAAGAATTAGAGATGTACGTCCTATTTTGTCTAGGTCATGGACATTCCATTTCAATAAGTTTAGCTTCTTCCAAACTCAATTATTAATACTCATTCTAAGTATTTCTATAATGAATAAAAGGTCAAATTATTTGTCCTAACAACTATCATTCTAAGTAGCATTTTTCGATTAAAGATTTCTAAAATATAAGTCTACGTGGATTATCACCACTCCAAATACTTTAAAGGAATTTTATTTTTCTTGCAATTTAATATAGGAATGTCTCTTTCCACCGTGATTCCGAAACATTTATTCCAACCAATCTTTTTTCTATAGAAATTTACTTTTCATAGTTTTTATATTAGCACTTTTTATTTTCTTTTCTAAATAAGAGGTTGATGAATAAACTTCAATAAAAGTTGAATTAATTGACAACATTAGAATTAGAATTTTAGTTTAAATAATTTTTAATTAAAATTTATTTATTTTTTTGATCGAACCCTAATTTAAAATATTCTTTTTTTATAGAAAATAAATGGTTAATACATAAAAATAAATATAAAAAAAATATAAAATATCACAATTGTTGAGACAAAAATATATTTTATGAATGTTTTAATGATAAAAAATCTTATGAAATAATATATTAAGTTTTATGAATGATGATTTACTAATTATTGCACTTGAATTTTATTTACTAATGAATTACAATTGTGAGTACTAAACGTAACCTAAGTTAGGTGAAATAAGAAATAAGATACCACACAAGGATATATCTTATTTCACCTAACTTGGGTTACGTTTAGTACTCACAATTGTAATTCATTAGTAAATAAAATTCAAGTGCAATCATTAGTAAATCATCATTCATAAAACTTAATATATTATTTCATAAGATTTGTTATCATTAAAACATTCATAAAATATATTTTTACAACCAAGATCAATTTTGAGTTATTTTCTTAATTTTTTGATAAAAATTTTTAAAATGATGAATTTACAATTCAAATCCTCTTTTATTATAAATTGATATTGCTACTTCAATAATTTCAAAGGTGGACTAAGAAAAATAATTACTTACAAATTAATAAAAATTGATCAATATTTCATGTGTATATCTGCAAATAAATTTAACAGTCATTCAACAATATACTTTTCTGGATAGATATGTCGTGTGTAAAATTTATTTTTACAATTTGTATGGACGAAAAGCACACGATTTTTTTACTGTTTTAAAACTTGTCTAGAAGTTACTGTGATTTCATTTTAATATATATAATAAAGCAGCTTTAAGTGGAAAAAAAACGAAAGAAAATGAACAATATTAGTCATATTATCAACTAGATTCATGCTTATCAGGACAAGAGTGTGAAGATAAGAGCTAACACTATAATTATATAAAGGTTAGTGAACGTCCAATTCATACAGAAATAAAGACGTCTATTTATCTTTATAAAATAAAATTTATTAATTATTTCTCTATTTTCCATTCTACTTAAACTATCCACTTTATCTTTTTTATTTTTATATTAAAATCCTAAAAACAAATTCCTATTCCAACAAATTCAATACATGCCCAGATAATTCACTGAAGTTTATCAAAATATTAAAGTATTTAAAAAAAAGTTGATTTTTTTGAAATATTTTTTTATTTTTGAAAAACTTAAATTTAAGATTTTCGAAAAACAATTATATTTCAAAAGACAAACATATTACAAAACACTTAAAGTTTAAAACACAAAAGTATTCTAAAAAACTTAAATTTTAAGTTTTTTAAAATATATTTATGTTTTGTAAACCATAAACTTCAGTTCTTCAATAATAAAACTTTTTAAAGAAAGATAAAAAATAAAAAAAAAGAATTGTTAAATATATATCAAAGCATTGAAAATTTAAAAACACAAATGATATATAAAACATAAAGTTAAGTTTTCCAATAATAAAACTGTCTAAAGTAAGATAAAAAAGGAGTTGATAAATAGAAACTTTTCAGAAAACCATCTACTAAGATTTCCAATAAATACGAGGTTAGTTATTTATAAGAAGAAAAAAAAAAGATAAAATGAAATTCTAATTAAAATGTGAGAGAGGAATATATTTTTAGGCGTACAAGCTAAAATCTTCAATAAAGAAAGATCTGTTTATAGTAATATACTGTGACAGCAATTTTAAATTTTTCTGTATAGATTGCCGCTGAGTTGGGCTTTATATAAAAAAGACCACTTGTTAGGTTTTCTTGTTCTTAATAATAATAAGGATTTGTTGGGCTTTAGTTGAATGCCAAATTTTAAGGAGACCAAATTGCCACATAATTTTAAGGGTGGTTTCTTCTCTCCCTCCCCATAGCTTTTTGAGGAAAGTGAGAGAATATAAGAAATCACCTAATTTTAGAGGACGTAAATAAGAGTTAAATTTAACACGTACAAGTGATTTATAGTGCACAAATAATTTTAATATTTAGATTTATTTATTATTATATTTAATATTACGTTTCTTTTATTTTTATTTCATTTTTATACGATTTAAGATTTTTATCATTAGAACGCTTTTAAGTGTTGAAATTTTTCTATCAAAATAGATCTTTGCAGGTTTGATGTTGTTGATTAAAATAACAATAAAAATTTAGAGACTTAGAAAGAAGAATGCCATTATGTAAACAATAATAAAAAAAAAGAGATGAATTATTATTATTAGGCATCTTCTTATACATCAATCTCCAACATCTAAGAGAATTAGAAAGAAGAATGCTAATATGCCAAAATAGTTTTAGCCCATAAAATTTGTTTTCCTAAAGGCTTGATGAATAGATAAGCTTCTTTATAGTTTAAAACTCAAGAATTGTTTAATCGATTACATGACTCTCACAATCGAAATTAGGAATAATAATATTGACAAGCAATGCAACCACATATGGTAATGTAAGAGAACAAAATAAACTTTCTAATGATCATCCTGAATGAAATAATTTAGAGTGTCATTAAGATGAGATTTCTTGTCCTTACAATGTTAAGGGTATAAATCAAATAATCTTCCAACCAAGTGTCATTCAAAAAGTTGTCATTTGTTGTTCTCTTATAAAGTAGTTAGCTTAGCTTTGAGTGAGTCTAAATAGAGGAATCAATGTGTTATCTAATGTGTTCATGTCTTCAAAAGATCTGATCTTTAAGAAGAATAACCTTATGGTGACTATAAGTAATTAAGTCCAAAACAAGCTCAATAATGACAATATTACTAATATTTGTCAAAGACATAATTCCAAGACCACCGTCTTTAAGAGGAAGACAAATTTTTTGCCATAACAAATTTTTTATGCTCAATATCTCCATATTAAATACAATTTCTAATCAATTTGTCTACATATCTAAAAAGATGTGCCATCCAAAAATATACATGGAAGTTATAAATTTATTTTTTATATAGTTTTGAATGATTTATTTTTTATAAAATCACCAAAATTTAGATGTTTTATATGATTCCATAAGAAAAAAAACATTTTGTATAGATGTTATTTCAGTAGTAATTAAAAGTATAAGTGACTTCTTGCTCTATTCTCATTTGTTTTATTTTAATTTTTTCTATTTCAAATAATATATTGTAATACAAAATATGTTAAATATAAAATATTGAGAAACAGTATATCGAATGAAAGATGCATGCATTTTCTTAATTAACAAAAAACAATAGAAAAGTCTAAGCATAAGCTAATTCATATATATTTTTGAAGTATAAGCTACATCATTCTCAACTAAAACTAAAATAAAGATATAACTTCCAAGTAGAGGTGAGAATAGTATAGATCATATCATATTTTGAAAGATTTAAGTCTCATCTACGATTAATTTTTTAGGTATAAGTCTCACCTACGATTTATCATAGACTTTTTTTTCAATTTGATATGACCTTTTCAAAAGTTATGTTTGATCTGAAAGTCTATTTAAAAGTCTAATTCACATGAAAACATTTCAATGTTATAGTATATATATATATATATATATATATATAATTTTTTTTAAATAGGCTAAACCATGTCTTTATATAAAAGAAAAACTAATAAAATTTATAATTAAATCTAATAAAATAATAACTAACTCACTTCAACAACCTTCCAAATATCAATAACAATGTACATATTTATATGTATTAACTAAAAAACATAATTTTTCTAACAAAATAATTTTAAAAAAATCTGAAACAAACACCCTTTAAACTCTAAAAAATGATTTTTGTTTCAAAGAATATATTTTTTTTTCTGAAATAAATGCACTCATTATTATCTTTCAAACAAATATGAAACGACTATTGAGTAACTGTCTAATTGAATGGCTAGTGAATATGAAATGACTATCGAATATATAATCACTACCGAATATGAAATGACTATCGAATATGAAACGACTAATGAGTGATTAACTAATTGGTAGAATTTAAAATAAAAAATAATATTATTAATAAATAATAATAAAAAATAATATTGACAAATAATAAAATATATATAACTCGACCTTTAATATAAACATCCAATTTCATTTCAAACATTTAAATTGTCATACTAACTTTGATTAAAACTGTTTTAGATAATCACTTAGATAAATTTTCACTCTTCATTCTATTCCATTGAAAATCCATTCTTGAGAAAGCTGATGCAAAGTCTTTTCCAGATATTTGTATCTGGCTGTAACACAACAGCCTTCTCCCTTGCTCCTATAGCAAAAGCTTCCTGATATATATTCAAAACATTTGTCAGTCTAAGTAAAATCAATTCAACAAAAAATTGAAATAATTTTACATTTGAATGGATACAAATTATAAATACATATCTAAATAAGTATTTTTTTAATCATTTTGATTCTCAAATTTATTTTTAGTTAGTTAATTTAGTTATAAAATGTGTTTTTTTATCGATCAATTTAGTTTATAAAATTATTAATAAATGTTTAATTATATTTTTTGTCTATCTATTTTAAAAGTGGGTAATTTGTGTCCTTTTTAATAATTTTTTAACTAAAAAATAATAATTTAAAATATTTTAAATGATGTGACAGATAATTTCATAATATATAACCACACAGATGCAATAATTATTCATATGTTACCAATTGAATTACAAAAATAAAAAAAATTTAGAAGTTCAAACTTAAGTTTTTAGAAGATTTTACTATGATTTAATAACTATTATATGTTATGTTATATAAAATATACCGCGTCGTTATTTTTTAATTAAAAAATAAAAACAAAGGCAAAAATTGTCAGATTTAAAAATAGAAAAATCAAAATTTTAAATTGGTAAAAATAAATGAACTACAATTAAAAAATAATAATAATCCATGAACCTATATAAGAATTATTTTCATCCATAGGACCATTTTTTATTTGTGTGTCAAACTAATATAGAAAATAGATATCATTTTTAAGGCAAGAAAATGAACATACCATGATGAAATTTCTCTGGATTAGACTATCAATAAGATGCAAAAGAATGTCCCTAGAATACTCAGGATGACCTTGAATTCCCATAATGTGATCTCCATACTTAAACATCTCAATTCCAGTCTTATCCGACCAAGCAATCACTTCTGCCTTTTTAGGCATCTCTTGTATCTAATTTGATTAAAATATCATAAGTAAAATTATCAATTAATTACTATTATTTTTTGTAAAAAAATGTATCAAGTTTTTAATTACTATTTTTATTTACATTTTATTTATGTTAATGTGTCAAGATGTATAAGAAATTGAGAGTAACATGTATATATACACACCTCATCCCTGTGGCATTGGATAATGGAAAGCTTTGTTGGAAGGTTGAGAGAAGGGAAGGAAACATGTGATGACAATGTAATGCTTCTCACACCAATGTCCCAACCAGTAGGAGAGGGAGCCACCTTCCCTCCCAATGCACGAGCAAGTACCTTATCAAACACCATCCTTTAACTATTTAATATTTTCTTTATAATGTTTTGACCAGGAGAAATTATAATAAAGAAAATAACACAACCATTTAATTTATGTGCATCGAGAATGCAAATATTTTTTATGTTGTAAGTTAGTCACTAAAAATATAAAAGAATAAATTATTATTAGAAATTAAATTAAGAAACATCATAAAATATTTTATCTAATTTTATTATTGAACTCGTTTAGAAGTTGATATATACTATTCAAAAAGTATAGTCAAATTTTAAATCTCGACTAAATGATTAAAAAACTTAAAAATCCATCCTTGTATCATAATATGTTACTAATAAGAAAATAATAAAAAAAATATTTTGAACAAAAAATATATAAATTGACTAATTTAAAAATATATTTTAAATTTTTATGTAAATATGGTTACGAAGAAATGAGACTCTAAGAATATTAGCTTTATAAGGATTATAGCATGCACCTAGTACTTAAATTTTAGACTTTTTTAAGTTTTTATTTTTTTATTCTCTTTTTAAAATATTTAGAAGTTTTCAAAGTTTCGAGATGATAATTTTTAAAATTTTTAAACTTTCAAACTATTCAAAATTATTGAAATAGAAATTTTTTAAAATTTTTCAAATTTTCGAAATATAATCCTTATTTTGAAAATTTTAAAATTTTAAATCTTTTTTAAAATTTTAAAATGTAATTTTTATTTTAAAAATTTATAATTTATTATAAATAATTAAAAGATAAAAATTATATTTTTATATTTATCTTGAGATGACATATTGCAGGATAGAATCCTCACATTTGCCAGGTAGCCCAAACTTTATCCCATATAGATTACAAGCCCATATCCATAGAGCAGTTATAACCTAAGCAATAGTAACATATCATATCAATATCATAACCTAAGTGTAATGCACGTGAAGTTCACAACCAAGCTAAGTGAGACAATTTTTTCCTGAAATTGTAATGCTGCAAAGCTAGTAAAAACTAAAACTAAAAACTAAAAACATTCTTCAAAAGGAAAATAGTACAAATGACGCCAAGTATAGTAATTAACGTCAAGTCTTTATCATTGTTGTCTAAGTTTTTCTTGTTTTGGTCAACGCAAATTGAACATTTTACAAAAAAGTATGTCAATCTTTAGTAACTTTTGTCCACATATATTTTGACAACTCAGTAAATTAAATGCCCACAACAAGACAAAGAAAAAGGTAGAGAAATAACAAAATTCTATCTATATATACATAAAACTATATACCCACACTTTTAATGGAATTCCCTTCTAGGCAGCAGTTTAGTGTGTCAAATACTTTACATAAATTAACTAAATTGAATTTAGCCAAAAATTACAATTTAAAATTTCCGCAAAAAATCATGTCATCAATATAATTTGATCAAATTTATAGTAATTCTAAACATATACTAATTCTTTAAACAAGGAAGAGATTTTATAAATGACAAGAATTTTGACATTTTTTAGAAGTCAAATTCAAACATCAAATTATCAATTAAGTAGTTTTAAAAAAGTGACCATCTAATACGAGAACTCATTAAGGTTAACGTCAAAATGCTAAACAAAATAATCTTGAAATTGAAAGCAATTAATTAACTAAGTCACGATTTTTTATTTAAAATAACTCCTTTTTGAATTTTTTTTAATCAATATAACTCATTTTGAAAAAAATATTTTGAATAGAAAGTAAAAATGTGACCAGAAAATAAAAATGCCTCGAAACAAAATTCAAACTCAAATTACACTAAAGGATTAAAACATACTAATTTATCAATAAATATAAAATTAATACCTGGTGGCCAAAACAAATGCCTAGAATTTTTGTATGCATGGAGTCCAATTTCTTAATCAAGGTAACAAGGTCACAAATCCATTTGTCATTTCCAAAAGCATCACTACAACTACCTGAGATCACAAAGCCATCATAGAGACACAAATCATCATCTTTAGGAAACTCTCCAAATGAAACCTTGTACAAATCCCAAGTCTCATTGTCCTCCTCCAACATTTTCATGAATACCCTAAAATACCCTCCATATATCTCTATCACATGTTCTGAATCCTCTGCACACATCAACATACCAAACCTCTTTCGACCCATTTTTTCCATTCTAACCTAGTATAATTTGCTATCTTGCTACTCTCTCTCTTTCTCTAAAATTCTAGAGAGGGAAAGTAAAGAAGATACAAGTAATGAATTTGCGAGAGTTAACCACAAATTTGGTATTTTTAAAAGGAGTGATTTTAGAACAAACATTATGTTTTTTAGGGAATTAAAAGGTATATTTGGAAACAGGTTATTTTATTTTGATGTGTGAAACCATAACCCAAAAATGGAGATTTTTTTTCGATTTAGTAGTTGTATGAATATGAACGTGACCAGCATTAATGGAGATTATTTATTTATTTATTAATAGTGGTAAAATTTTAATTTAATGAATCTGATAAGGAAACAATATCAATTAATCCATGGGATGGGATCTAATTTCATGATGCATTCAACGGTCAATATTTAGTAATATATGTTTCGGTTTATTTTCCAATTTATTGTGATATTGATTCTCGATGGTTGTTTTTCAACTCATCTATATCGTACTAGTATCTTTGAATCTTTGATGCATAATTAATTAAGGTATAACATTAACAATATTGTTCAGTGTTGGTATCCTTAATTAATTCGGAATAAGACGAAGTTTTTATAGCATAAAATTAATTAAAGAAACTCATTTTTCTATAAAAAAAGTTAGTCTAACAAATATTAGTATTGGGTAACAAGCGATGCTCTAGGGTATTATTTTGGGAGGGAACCAAATAAAAGGAGGATGCACCCACACCTATACTTGTCACTCTCTCAAATGAATACATAATTTTATCATCTTAATTATTTATAATAAATTTTAATATTGAAGTTTCGAAAATTTTAAATTTTTGAAATAAAGATTATATTTTAAAAATTTAGAAAGTTTCGAAAGTTTATAAATCTGAAAAGTTTCGAAAGTTTTCTAATTTGGAAATTTTTAAAATAAGTATTACATTTTAAAAGTTTCTAAATTTTTCTATTTCAAAAGTTTTGAATTGGTTGAAAGTTTTAAAAAATTTAAAAATTTCTATTTTGAAAATTTCGAATTGTTCGAAGGTTTTGAAAATTCTATAAATTGTTATTTTGAAACTTTAAAAAATTTCAAATATTTTAAAAAGGGGTGAAAAAATGAGAGATTTAAAAAATTGAAGGTTTTGTAAATGACAAAAATCATATTTTCACATTAATTGAGGGAGTGAAAGTCGACATGTTTGGATCTGGGAATACACGCTAGAATCCTAAAATAATTTTTATGTCATAGTATTTTTATTTATTAAAATTAAAAATAAAGGATACAATATCTTGAGTAAAAGAAATTAATCACATAACCTAATTAAAAATTCCAAATAAAAATTAAAGAACGTCGTCATTATTCTAGCTTGGGCTTTTCATGTGGTGCCTTTGTTTTTGTTTTGAAAAGGTAAAATATTTCTCTTTTTATTTGATAATTTCTTTTTTGACTTTCGCATAACATAAAGACTACCTCACGTACAAGACTTTCCAAACATACGTTCAAAAACTTTAACAATTAAAACATTATTGACTACTCTGTTACTTTCAAACACCCACGTGAAATTAAGATATTTTATCCACATTCGACCATAATTATACTTGATTCAACATAAAAGTATTAAATAATTGCCTATTCTCAAATAATACAAAAAATTTGTGTTTTTCAAATACAAGCTAACTAAATTTTTAATTTTGACTGACAAGACTTAACCTTAAAAGAATGAAATCACAAAGAGTAGAATCTAAAAAAGAATAATGATTGTGTTTCAACCATAGAGAAGATGAGCAAAGATAATTAAAAATTATTTAACTCTATATAGTAGAAACATAAAGAGAAAGCCAACAACACCTAAAGATAATTTAATAATAGTTAAATATATCACTGAAGAAAATAATGGTTAATCAACAAAAATTATAAATCTCAAATTATTTTTAATCTTGAATATTCAATTAAGCTTTAAAAAATTGTACAAACACTAACAAATATCAACCCAACTTAAAGTGGCTCCATGGAAAAGTCTCAATTATCAGTTTAATTTAAATTAAATATTGTCATCTACAAAAATCTCGAATGACAATGCTTAATTTAAAATGGATAACCGTTAATTGCAAGTCATATAACTACCAAATAAGTCATAAAAATGGTGTCACCTTTAAACATTATATCAAAGAACAAACTGAATGAGAATCACAATTTTGAATTCAAAGTTAGAAAAAAATGTAAAACATTGTTTTTCTCAATAAAAGAACTAAAGATAGAGAACACATAAATAAAGAGAAAAAAATAGAATAATCATCATCATCATCTTTTAAGATGGATTACACGACTCTGATACCACATTAAGAAACATGAGTTTAAGAAAGAGATAAATAATTGAGATAAATATAGAACTTTTACCTAGTTATAACTAACTTTTAACTGCCCCATGTCAATTACAAAACGTATTTATCTATACCTAACAAAAATAATTGATTCGAACCTCATAAAAAGATTATTAACAAATTGAAGGTAGATAAACAAAATTCTATTTTGCGATGATGATGCATTATGAGAAATAAGATTATCAATAAAAGAGATAACATTTGCACTGGCCATAGATTAGGATGCTCTCATTTGTTTTAATGTGATTAGAGTGAGCTGATTCAAAATTTAAGAACAAATTCCTCTTCTCTCAATTAGTTTTTGATTACAAATATATTTATGTATGTCTGAAACAAAATATGTGTGTGCACCTATATAGTGCTTTTTTGGGTTAAAAGTAAAAATAAAAGATCTCAACAAAATTGTCTACAAACGCCAAGTCAAGGCGAGCAACACTCTTAACCATTGTTTAGTAAATGAAATGGGTTGCAAAGGTTATTGGTAAATAAACCAAAATATGGCCCATGACCCATTGACAAAGTAAGATACAACACATACATAAGATATGAATTGTTTCCAGAAAAAGGTTATCAATTAGTTTCATTTCCTATATTATTATTATTATTTTATTTTTTCTAATTCTTTTTAATCTTTTTATTTTTACTAATTTACGAAATCAATTCATCTATTTTAAAATATGATAGTTTTTACTTATTATTATAATTTTGTAACTAAAAAATATCGATGCGACATACTTTAAATAACATAATCATATGATACAATGTCGTAGAATGATTAACATTTATGATATCACAATAAAATTCTATAAAAACATAACTTTCAATTTCATAAATTTTTTATTTTGTAGTTTAATTAATGACATATAAATAATTAATGTATTTAGATGATTTTATATCATGAAAATGTATTTTATATAATTTAAAATATGTTACATAATTTTTTTAATTTAAAAATTTAAATTAAGAATAAAAATCGTCGACTTTTAAAATAAAAAGATTAATTCTATAAATTAATAAAAATAAAAAATCAAAACTGTAATTAAGTTTTTTTTCTTTCTCAAACTTGAATACAATTAAATATACATAGAGAGACTTTCTCTCTGAATATAATTGTCTACACAGCTGTAACACTATACTACAGCTATAGATGATCCAATTTTTCACCTACACAATTAAAGATGATTGACTAAGACGAGTGTGTTATTTCTTGGGAGTTTTGTGCACCACACAGATAAAAAAAGGTTTTGGGTTTGGAGTGATTCCATACAATGCAAGCTACGTTGTTTGTATTTGTGCAACATTGATTCCATAGCTATGTTGTGAACTTGTGATAAAATGCATTGCCGGAAGGATTTAACCGTACATGATAGATACAAATCCTAGCACGTTGATCCAATAGTTTATCATATGAATCAAATAATTGTATATCTTTTTAACTCAAGAGATCATTGTTGAGAGAACAAAGATAAGAGATGAATTGTGCTCTATTTTTCTTTCTCTACTAAGATTTTTAACATTATGTTAACCTTCTAAACGACAACAATTGAATAACTAAATGATTGAGCAAAGAGATACCTCATTGGACATAATAAAATGATCGG
Source organism: Cicer judaicum (assembly GCA_037974835.1). Lineage (NCBI taxonomy): Eukaryota > Viridiplantae > Streptophyta > Magnoliopsida > Fabales > Fabaceae > Cicer > Cicer judaicum. The sequence goes on from JBBPBS010000247.1 coordinate 1,458,312, forward strand.
AATTATCACATTTCATTTATAAACAAAAATTCAATACATATACTCCGTCAAAAATAAAATATAAATAAAAATAATTGTTGAAACATTGAAGTATCAGTTTAAAAACTTATCATTCTATTGAGAGTAATTCGTCGTGTAATTAGTGTTTAATACTAACAATTGATCAGAATTTAATTTATAAATACTTCATAATATCTGATTATATCAGACTATAATTGATTAGTTGAATAATTAATCTAAAACTGCTGACCAAAATTTTTTAACAGCAAAACGCAATTTCTGTAAAGACAACTTAATTTGTAAATTGAGTGATAAATTTTTAACTAGAACGTATGAAATTTAATTCCTAAAAAAACTGTTGAGGCACGACAAAGAATAATTATGATCTGTTCGACGAGAGTAATTTACTTGCAAATACAACCAATATTTGAGTGAGGTGGGTCAAACATATTTGTCAAAAAATTATGGGATATAAGTATAAAAATTGGGGTACATACTAGTTCTTCAATACTGAGCCTTTTATGGAGTCCACTCATGTTCTTGAGTGATTCGGGTCCAGCTCGGATAATCAGCACTTTATCTTGACTTAAAGCATGGGCCTTAGCCCAATCTAGAACAAATCATAGAAATTAATTATTAATTTTTAACAAGTCTAGAATTAGATTTCGTAGACTCACATTATAACTTCCATCTCCATATTTTATTTTTGTATGAATTTCCAAAACCCTTTTTGTAGAATTCAATTTTTTTAAATAATATCATTCTAGAAGTTATAATGTGAGTCTACGAAGTCTAGAAGTTATTATTTTCAATATAACTTTAATCTCCATACATTATATAATGTGTGCACCTATATAATGTTTATTTTATATATAAGAAGTTTCGTTTTTGAAATTCTATGTATGCAAAATTTTTTATATACTAAAAATTTTATTTTTAAAATTTTCATATATATTAGAAATTTTAAGTTTTTGAAATTTTCAATATAAAAAATCTTTTTTCAATTTTTTATATATTTTTACGAAATTTTCAATACAAATTTTTTTCTCAATTTGTTTTATATATTAGAAATTTGATTTTTAAAATTTTCAGTATATATAATTTTTATTTATTTTGTTTTTATATATTATAAATTTAAAATTTCCGTTATATTAATTTCTAAATGGATTTTTTGAAAAACAATATTTTATGCTGCAAATGTCATATTTGTGAGGAGTAAATAATGAGACTAAAAAGTTAATTTTTTTTACTAATAAAGATAAAATTAAATTTTTTAAAAATTATAAAAGTAGAAGTCAAAGTGTAAGTATGAATTTTTTAATGAAAAGAGATGAAAATAATAATGATAAAATTAAAAATTTTAAAAATGGAAGTTAAAGTGTAAGAATGTGAAATCTAATTTTCCAACATGTATTGCTTCTTTTGCAAAATTAAAGAAGAGAGGAGTAACATTTTCATATTATCCCGTCAAATAAAAAAATATTTTCCAATTAAAAAAAGAAAACTTGGTTAGAAAATATACTAGTATGGGTAGAAAATTAAACAACATGCATCTCGAAAATGAATCTTCATCGTATCGATGCTCATTAAATTTTCACGTTGAAAGGCTCATGTTTTTTCTTCCAATATGGTGAGATGTCTGTTCTTCAGCCATATTTTATTACCTTCAAAATTTGTGACTTTGGAGAAACCAAAGACAATTTCTGAACATCAGCTTCCATTGTCTCTCTTTCCAAGGGGTTGAAATTTTTAAGTTAGGCCCCCTATAGTATATATCTTTCATTACAACAACCTTATATACTTCGTCTAATAATCAAAATAATTCACATATTAATATATTATGTCCGTCAAGAATAAATGTGCATGGATGAATTTTTTTAATAAGAAAATGCAGTTTTTTAAGTCAAATTTTTTGTTATAAATTAATTTGTTTGAATAATAAATTTTACATTAATAGTGGATTTTTTACATTAATATCTTTATAAGTTTTACATCAAATTGTCCTACATTAAAATTAAAATACTAAATTGAACTACTTTTTTAACCTTTTAGAAAGTGGCTCCTTGACCTTACAACTTGGTGAACAATTTTTTTAATAAGTCAGTTATTTATTATACAATAAATTAAAAATAAGAAAAATTTAAAAAATTAAAATACTTTTAATAAAATATATTAAATTTAAGAAATAATGTGATAAATTAAATGTGTCAGAACAAGTAAGTATTATATTATTTTAATAAATTCGTCGTATTTTATAAATAAATTTATATTATTATAATAATTATATCTTATTTTACAAATAAATTAATCATTCAATTATATTTTGTTAATCACTTTCTTATTTCTTTTTTGAATTTAATAATTAAAAATTAATAAAAATAATAATAATAAAAAATAGTAAATTATATAATAACATAAAATAAAATACATTAAATAAAAAAAAAATACATCAAATTGAAGAAAAAAATATATCAAACTCAAAAGGTTAAACTCATATGTTGCATGTACGAGGCAATTGAAGATAAAACCTATGAGTTTATAAAGTTATTGTGTAATCATTTATTGGAAGATGAAGTGTATGATTTTTTTATTTTCATCTATCAACTATAGCCTCGGACATGCAACATATGAGTTTAATCTTCTAAATTTGATTTTTTTTATTCTATTTAATGTATTTTGTTTCATGTTATTAATAAAATTTATTATTTTTAATTATAATTATTTTTATTAATTTTTACTTCTTAGACCCAGAAAAAAATAGGAGTAAGTAGTTAACAAAAAATAAGATTGAGTGACGAATTTATATATAAAATAAAATAAAATTGTTATAATAATATAAATTTATTTATAAAATACAACAGAGTTGTAAAAATAACATGACATGTGACATGTTATTTGATCTGGCATGTTTAATTAATTAATTTTTAAACAAAATTTAATGTATTTATTTTATTATTGGTATTTTAATTTTTTAAATATTTTAATTATTTTTAATTTATTATATAATAAATAACTGGGTTACTACAAGGGTGAAAAAAAATTTCAAGGAGTAATTTGGTGTAAAACTTAAAAAAAACTATGATATAAATGTAAAAAATCATAAAATAGTTACCTATATTTAATGTGAAACAAGTCTCCAATAAAATAACTTTCATTTGACGAAAATCTATGAGAGAAAAAAAAAACCTAAAAATTTTAAATTTATTTTATAAAATATGAATCTTACAATGACCTTATGTATTTTCAAAATTGTAAATTTACCTCCACATGTTTCAAAATTTGCATAATGGTCTCTGTAATTTTTCAAATTGGCCTTCATATTTTTTCAATTCTTGCAAATTGGTCCTATAGTTTTCAAATTTTGCATATATATTATTTCAATTTTAGGTTTGGCCCAAATTTTCAATTTCACTTTTGAACAACTATTCTTTTGATGTTTACATTTTTACCCTAAAACTTTAGAAACTACTACACTCATCCCTAATTATAAGTTTCCATTGTTTTTTTCACATATATTAAGAAAATTAGATAGTAGTCAATTTAATGAGTTGAATTTTACTAAAACATCCTTTTATACATAAATATATTCAACTTAACTTTTTATTTTTTAAGATAAATTAGTATTATGACAAAATAATAATAATGAATGCAACTATTAACTTGATGTATGTTTATATTTAGGTATAAAATATTTTTTTCAAATGATGCTTATAATTAAAGACATAAGTGATAAGAAAACTACCTGATTTCAAATAAATAATTACTCTACCCAAACAACAAAATATATAAATAAACGGAACTCAATTGAAACATTTGAAAATTTAAAATTTTGAATTCCCTAAAAATTTTAATTACTTCATTCAAACATACTATCAGGACCATCCTCTATATATATATGGAATTTCAAAAGTTTTAATTTAACATTTTTTCTTCAATTTTATCCTTATTTCTAAGCCAAATAAATGCTGCATAGGAATTCCACCAAATTTTATCCTTAAATACAAAATTAGGCAAGTGGATAAAAAAAAAATTACTCAAACATATAAAAGAGAATCTATAATTAAGTAGAACGAATCATATTTTAAAAAACTTGTATGGGATAAAAAGAAGAAATAATATTCCATCAAATCCTAATTAAAAATACCTAATTTTACCATTTATTCAAACTACAAAATTACAATATTTTATTCTTCTTGATTTAATAAATTACTTAAAAAGAAAAATATTCGCACTTATAAACAAAAACATACCAGAATTTATATTTGTAACTTTTTTTCTTTCAGTTTTATTATTTTTGCTAAATAAAAGTAAATAGGCAAAAATATTAATATCGTTGTTAAACAATAGTCTTTTTTTATTTTGTTTCATCTTAATAATACAATAGTCGTTATATATAGTGATTATAAGTAATCTTCTTTAGTGAAAAAGTTTAGATATGACAACTATATAATTTAATATTTATTTGGTCTTTTTTATAATGAACAATTAAATCATAACTATTCAATAATTATAAATCAAATGTATTAATTTTTATTGATTAAATAATAATTCAATTGATTCTTATAAAATTAAAACACTGTAGGTAGTAATATATAGTATATACCAGTAATATTATTAATGGTAAATCAAACATCCCAGGTCGTATATATTATGGTTTTTGTTTTATTGTGGAAGGAAACATATTAAGCTTCAAGAAAAACAAAGATACTCCCATCAAAGCATGAAAGGAGAGGTGTTTTATTTTGAAAGAGATGAAAGGAAGCTTTGAATCATGTGAGGCAATTAATGCTAGGATAGCATAGCTAGTGTTTCAATAGTAGTAATCTCCATCGAAATTAGCTTCATTTATAATAATCCCTACAACTTAATTGCATGTCAGGAATCTCATTAATGCCTTGGTGGGAACTTCTGTAGTAATTTCTTTTGCTTTCATATTGGCACAAGGTACACAACTTTTATGTGGTGTCTCATGTGGAATGCTACTAATTTAAATCTCTTCAAAACTCTATGGATATACGTTAGTTTTTTTAAAGTAGAAATTTAAGGCCTTCTTCTATTTTCTATTGTTGACACTATATATGTTTAGATGTTAATATAAGTAACTTTTATATACATTTTTTTAATTAATTTACAACAATACCTTACTTTTTCATATTTCATTTTAAATTTCATTTCATTTCTTTCTTTTTATATCACATCATCAACTTATTATGTATAATTATAATTTTCTTTCATTTTTCTCTCTCACGATATATACACCCATGTAAGTGTCTTGCACACATTTTTCACATTAATGTATGTGTCACTAGCTTATTACAAGAATTTGCTTGATATGAATTATGCATCAAATATCAACATATTCCAAGTAAGCGTTCAATTCCTTGATCGGTCAAAAATCATCACCAGTGTATTACAGCATTAGTTATTACATGCATGCATGAACGCTAACAAGTTTTCCAGCATTGAAAATTGAAATAAACAATCTTCTGTTTTAAAGTATTTAAAATCTAGTAATCCAAATATATATAGAAAAAAATACAGGAAGCGTTTTTTTTTTTACTAAAAGAAAATACTAAAGCTTTAGTGTATGGTTGGTATCATTTTTTAAGAAGTCAAAATATATTTTAAGTGGAGGTGTAGGTATAATTAATTTTTATATGTTTGGATGAATTTAAAATAATTGATTTTGTTTCTAAAATAAGTTATAATTTAAAGCTATAATTGAGTAAAAAAAATTCTTAAAATTATAATTTGTAGTTTTGACTAAAAACATTATTTTTACAATATTTAATTCATTTTAAAAAAATTTATTCAAATATAAAATATTATACATTCAACTTACTATTAACTAAAATTAATTTATTTAAAACTAATTTTTGTCACACAGATCCAAACATCCATTTAACCTTTAATCTATATCCCTCTATTATATATTAAACATCACATTAATTAACAAAATAAAATTGTCCTAAGAGTCCACTTTATATTTTAAAAATGATGTTTGAATATTTTATTCTAAATTTACCGTCAAATTAATACCACATGTATATTGTCCAAGCTAAGTATGAAAATTAAAATGGTAAATAAATACCTAACCATTAATGATAATAATTTTATAAAATTAGTATACTTTTCAATTTACTATTGATATCTTCTTATGGTAATATGTACTTTTTTTCAATTTGCATAAAAAAAACTTATGAGAAGTAGAGAGTACTAGCACAATAAAAACTGTATAAAGTTGTTTTGCAATCAAGTATTTCCTCAGTTTCTCACTTTTGGTCTTTGTAATCTTAGACACATATATTTAAAAATAATAAATTTAAATAAATTTAGTTTTTTTTACCTTTCATTTATTAAATAAAAAATAAAATTAATTTAGTACTTATTTTTGAATTTTTAAGGAATAAAAAAATGTCAAAAATTATATTTTAATTTTCTATAAAAACAAAATTTTAAAACAAAAATTAAATACGAATAAAGTATTTATAAAAAAAATACTCCTCAGACTCTAATCTTTAGTCATTTATATTTTTTATTTATTTTTGTCTTAAAATTTTAATTGCATAAACCATATATTACTATATTTGTCACCTTTATTTTCTGATTGATTCTCTTCCGCCTGCCATTTTCTCCTGTCAAATTTTAATTGTCGAACTAATTTAATGATCAAAATATAAATATATGAATCATCAAATTAATCTAACGATTGAGATTTTACAAGATGTGTTAAGATTCAAATGCATACCTGATTTTCTATCAGTGTACATACTCCCTCCAATTTTAAATATTTTGAAAACAAATGTGATTTCATTTAAATTTGACAAAATATCTTGACTAGACAAAAAGAAATACTACCTAAAACAAAAAATTCGAAAGATGCTACAATTTTAAATGATGTAGAACTGATTCTATTTTTCTATAACTAACGTCTATGTCGTGCTAATCAACGAAATATTGACTCAACATACAAAATAAAAAATATAATATATATTAAGTCAAACTATACATTACTACATTAGATATAGAAAGAGACATGCTTTTGTTTTTTATACCAGAAAGATTTATAACTTGTGAAGTGATACTTGTGCATTCACATGAATGTTTTTATGTTTTTTTTTTTAATTTTTTTTTCTTTTTTATGTAGTAGTACATAAATTTTCTTCTTTGTAACCACCACTTCCCAAAAATACCCGGTGTAGAGTCTAAATTTCCATTATTCACTGAATTAATATTGACAATTTTTTTTAATCAAAATTGAAAATTTTAAAATTTAAATGTAACAATTTTAATATTTTCATTTTTTATCGAATGACCAACAAAATCTTATACAACTTCATTGAATTTAAGATTCATAGTAGGAAATTTGAACTCATACTTTGGACCGTCCCATGCCCATAGATTCAGAGGTCCAGCAACTAACTAATTAAACAAAGTTAATCACACTTATATTCAAACAACGTGTAAGCAATACTTGCCAACTTGCCTATCACAATCTACAGCTATTTAATTTTCCATTTGAATCAAAAGCCTATCACATGTACATGTATTTGTTTTAATAACAAGTGAATATAAGATGCATGTTCTGTTCTATGTTCATAATATATGTTTCAAAAAAAAATTCAATATATGATGAAAGTGAAATTACCGAGTTAACGAGAAAAATGTAGAACACTCTTTCATTTTATTTTTCATTGACAAGTCAAACGCTATCCAATTTGCAGTATATGCTAGTATATATTAATATTGGGAAAAACTTAGCTCTCCCGGTCGGAATAGATAGAGATTTACAATTAATATATAATACACTATACATTTTTTTTTTTATTTACTTGTCATTTATTTTATATAATTTACCTTTTAAAACATAAGCAAGTTAATCATTTTTTAATTAAAAAAAATACTGAGGTGACAGACTACATAGAATTATTTTTAACTCTTTTCGTTAAAAATTAAGAAAACAACAACATTTATATTGAATTCATCAATTTTTTCATTTTGTAACATTTACTCTTATTTCTAGGTCCGTCAAATAAGCGCTTATTTTAATTTGAATCAATAAGTTACCAGCACAAAGACCTTAATAAGATCTAAACAGAGGGCTAGTTAGTCCTTTTTTAGGGCAAGTAATTTTTTATTTCCATAATAGATATTACACTTAATTAAAAAATGGCGAAGCTACCTATTGCCATTGAGTTGCTTTGACTATAAAAAAATATTTACCTTTAAAATAAGATATTATAATTTTATATTTAGTTATCCTAATAAAATATATTTAACTACTTCAAATATCTTTATTAGTAAAAAGTTAGAAGAAACAAAAAAGTAAAAAAATTATTATTTGATAGATTGATATATATATATATATATTGTTTTGACATTTTTATTGTATACTATAATTATAAAAAACAATTTTACCAATAAAAATTATTAAAATAGAATTTAAATAAAATTAAAAATAATTACGGAAGAGAGAGAAAATAAAAATAAACCCAATCATTAATTAATATTTTAAATCGCAAAATAATAAATGTCTTTAATAGTTGAATGTGATACCATTAATACTTTGATTTAGGCCATTATAAATACAAACATAACACTCCCACTCTTAGTCTCATCATGCTCTGTTCCTTTGTTTTGTCTTCTATTAACTTCCTCTGTTTTCAGGTTCATTCTTCGTTTTCCTTTCACACAAAAATTTCCTCCTTTGAAGAAAAAAAAATGGGTGGAATTTCTCCATGTGCTTCATGCAAGCTTCTTAGACGTAGATGCACAAAAGATTGCACCTTTGCTCCTTATTTCCCTTCTCATGAACCACAAAAGTTTGCCTTAGTTCACAAGGTTTTTGGTGCTAGTAACGTTAGCAAAATGTTGCAGGTACCTCGTACTCCTTTTGATGTAATGTTTACTTTCTTAGATGATTAAAGGGTATACAAAGAATAACCTTTTGTACTTAGTTGATCCATTAATTATTTGCATAATCAAATAATCCAGGAAGACAGAGATTTTGGTCCACATATTTTAGGTTCTAATTCTAAAATTTCCTAATGTAAGAAACATAAAAAGAGAAATCTGAAATTGGTATTTAAGATCATTTGCCTTTTTGATTATTTATTTATTTATTATTACTATTATTAAAGCTTAATTTTTATACAATGTTAGTATAAATTTTTTTACCTTATCCATAAATTACAATAAATCCTAGTATAATTTTAGAAGTTGATATAATTAAAATTAAATATTTTTATAAGTTGATTTAGTAAGTACAATTAATTGATAGCGTAATTATTTATGCAAGACAATATCAAAGATTGCAACATACTCTTAAAGAGATTAACTCACATATATAAAATATTTTACATTGTAAATAAATTATAATCACTTATATGTTAAACATTTTTAATGATCATAAGATATATATATATATATATATATATATATATATATATATATATATATATATAAATTACTAGTAGCATTATAATCATTATTTACAAGCACGCTTAAAACCTTTACAATGATTATGATTATTAGTAGTAAGTAGCATTATTTGGAGTCTAAATGTATTATTTTTGTCCTCATAAAATGAATTAGGAGCTACCTGTTCAGCAAAGAGCAGATGCAGTGAGCAGTCTAGTGTATGAAGCAAATGCAAGAGTGAGGGACCCAGTTTATGGTTGTGTTGGTGCAATTTCTTATTTACAAAATCAAGTTTCTGAGCTTCAAATGCAACTTGCAGTTGCTCAAGCAGAGATACTCTGCATTCAAATGCAACAACATGAACAAGTCATTAATCCAACTCAAGAAATCAACACAGATCACAAATCTTATTTTCTTCAACAAGATGATCTCACTCAGTACCTTAATTATGATTCTTCTAGTAATGTAATTCATGATTCTCTTAAGAGAGATAATAACATCTATGGACATAACATGATTTCTTGAATGAAATTTCATCATGTGTTTTTGAGTTCTTAGACCACGCCCCTCTTCTTTTTTTTTTTTAATTTAATTTTTGGTCTTTGTTAATTTGTAATATGTGGTTAATCTATTTTTTTTTAAAATATTTGCACAAATTCTCTTCCTACTAAGTATGCAGTTTTTTTTTAATATTTTTGTGCAGTTTTAAGATATAGGAAGGTATTTCTAGGGTCAACTCTAGCATGTGATTAAGTGTCATAATGTTTAGTAAAAAAAAGTGACACAATCTAATTTTGTATTTTCTTTTTATAAGACAAAACTATAAGTTTTACGGTATGTAA
>JBBPBS010000247.1:1468775-1521181 GCA_037974835.1 Cicer judaicum
AAAAAAAAAGAGTATGCATCAGTATTGTAAATATTTTTACTAATAAAATTTTATAATTACTTATGTGGATATTATTATAATATTTATTAAAATTAATTAAATTAAAAATTTCAGTATATTTAATATCGACGTTAGTAATTAAATAAATTGTTTTTATAATTAAAATTACAATAAAAAATGTTATTTTAAATTAAATTGAAAATAAATTTAAAATTTTTTTGTGGTGTTAAATCTAAAATTTATCAAATTCATTCATAAATGATATGTCATTCAATCATTGATGATTTAATTTGATAATATTAAAATATATTAATTTTTTAATGTATTATAGAAGTCTCATTTTAAAATCTACTAATATTACGTCGATTCTAAATATAAAAAAAAGTTATATCAATAATAATTAATATATTTGATCGTAATTTGATATCAAATATCTCAATTTTTATTAATCCAACTTATACGGTTATTTTTAGTCTAATATGATAATTATCCAAATCCATTATGAGTTAATAATGATATCAGAATCTCGATGGTTGAACAAAATTTGATATGATTATTAAATTGTAAATCTTCTTAAAAATGATGATTAGACAATATGCTACATTGATGTTGAGTGTCAACCGCTACATAAATATGAAAACACTTTAATTTAAAAGAGAACATTCTAAATAAATAAATGAATTCATATTAAAAAAAAAAAATTATATATCAAGTGAGTTAGATGAAAATGTGGATTTTTTAATATATAATTTAACATCATATAAATTATATAATCTTATATATACATAATATTTTTAAAATTTTAAGGAAATATGTAACGTCCACTCTATTTAATAAATCCCAAACTTTGTTAATTCTACATAATGATAACTAAAAAAACCCGAACTCAAATAGTGCATAGAACATACATTAAAATACCATATGACAACAAATAACCATCAACATTCATAAATTATGCCTTTTGACGGTGACAATATGAAAGTGATAGTAGGTATTCATTCATTTTTCTTTTGAGGGCTCGAGGACAATACTTCCAAACTAAATTTTGTTTAATAATTCAAATGCCTCTTGATCTTTTCAGTTATTTTCTCTTTGACTTATATTTATTCTTTCACTAAATTAAGTCAAAGTAATGCTTTCAAGTGCTTTACTTCAACACCAAACAAAAAAGGCTAATCCATATTGAAGTTGAAGCTATATATATATATATGACGCCGCCATGTACATACGAACAAATTAAGCCGTTTCACCGTAAATTCAAACACTTAACTGCACATATTTTGAGCATTGAACCTTAACATTAACGGCTTTCTAATCTTATACTAGTATTTATGGAAAATCATTGTTAATTCACTCCCTAATTTTAGACGTGAGGGCTATATAAGACAAAGTTTAAAGTTGAAGGACAGTGGTATTTTACATCTCAAAAAGTGAAAACATGCTTCTAAGTAAATTTAAATTATATACATAGTGATTAGGAAAAAAAAATATTATAAATATAGTTCATAAGCTCATTTGATGATAGTTTAAAATACTATGATTCAACGCATAAGATTTAAAGAGAAATTTAATACAAAGCGTTTAAAATTCGTGATAGTATTTTAGTAATATAATTTATAAAAAAAGTTACCAAAATTTATTTTTCAATTTTTAAGAATATAAAATTATTTATTAAAAGAAAACCGTTGATTATATATAATATTTCTTTTACAATTTTTTTTAAACTAAAAGTATTTTATTTTTTATGATTCTCTCCCCGTGTTTCCTCGACATCATCCACTAGTTGCATTTTTTAATCAGAAAAACTACTAAAAAAAATGGGTCTGCACTTTACAAACACTTGCTACTAATTGTAATGTTGTTTTACTAAAGACTTATGAAGGAAAATTTCACTCCATACTCTTTTAATTATATACTTCTACTCCACATTTTATTCAAATTATTCACTTTATCCTTTTTAACTCAATTTTTAAGCAATAAAAAATTTCAACGATCGTGGGCCACAAAATTTGGTAGAAATAATAGGATATGTGCTGTGGTGGACTGGGCTTTTATCATTTGGGCCCGTTGCTCAAATCGACTGAGCCTATATGAAATCCTGAATTTTTTTATCTTCTACTCGAGAATTATGTTTTCACCGGACATTATATTTAAACTACTCATTTTATCTTTTCACTTAAAAAAAAAACATGTAAAAGAAAAAGTTATCCCTCTCAAATTTAATTTGTGTTTTAAAAAACTCAATTTAAATTTAACAAACTCAACATTGTTTAATTTTTGATAAATTATCAATATAAGATTTTTCGAACTATTTAAATAGATTTTCTGGAATAATATTTAAATCAAAAAATTGAGGATTCAAGCGTTGTGTTTTGATTTTTTATTTTAAATGGAAGTAAAATAGGTGATTTGACTAAAATGTGTAGGGATATAATTATTGGACAGTAGAAATTTTTTTTAGAGCAATTCTTCTAACACAAGAATTTAGATTTATTATTTTAAAAATAATACATTTCTTTCCATTATTTTAAAATTATATATTATTAATTTTTTTTACTTTTTTCCTTTTATGTATGTATTCAAATTCTTCTGCAATTAACACAAAAATTATTCAATTTTTTTGTAATACTGACGTAATTAACTTGTCCAGCATGAGTTGTTTGAATTTTATTTTTTATTGTATGTATGTTCCAATAAATAATCATTTGGACAGCAAGAAGATGGACCTGAATAATAACAACCAATGCGGAGTCTTGCATGTCCATGAAAATCTTCAATTAAAATAATAAATACAGTAATATTATGGTAACATTTTTATAATTACTACTTTTTATAACGGCGAGTAAAAAGAATTTCATTATTTACCTATTGATTTAAATGTAAAACTTAAGCCCTTTTTTGTGTCTTGTCGTTTCTCTATCATTTCATTCCTTTAAAAAAAAAATCAATTTTCTAAATTTCTATACATTAATATATTATAATAGAGTTTCATTATGTGGAGCACATATTAATAATGAGAATTTATTGGACAATTTTTAGATTAAAAGACTATTATTGTAGATTTGATCAAAGTCAAGCCATGGCTTTCGATTTAAGCTAAGATGGAGGGGACAAACCTATTATTTTTTTACTTTTCAAATTGGTGAGCTGACCTTATTACCTTGCATTTCTGCATGTTGTTGAGATTTTAAATTGGTGCTCTAAACCTACCTTTGTTATTGCAGTGCCAACGCGATTTTGTCTCAAGTTCCAAATTGAAGCTTCACAAATAAAGGCGAGAAAAAAATTTAAATGTAAAACTAAACAAACAATAATTCATTCTTTTCGAAATGAGTTTGGATTTTATTCTTAAAAGTTATCTCAAAGAATTAGGATGGTCAAATATATACATTACAACTCTCAAAAGTTAACTCATTAGTGATAACGAAAGACTCTAATACAACTTTAAAACTCACTTTTACATAGTGTGAATGGTGGGTCCAACTCCCACACTATTACATTCCTTAAATCGAGAGTTTGAATCTTATTTGCAAAAACTAACTCGGATAATGAGGTGTTTAAACACATATATCCATCCAACGACTTGGAACTTTGGCAATGTGATAATCCGACACAACTTCAACATCTACCCTCACACCTAGTGCGGGTCTTAGGTCTAATCCCTATATTTTTATCCTTAACCCGATTCTAATACCATGTTAAATGAACTTGGATTTCATTACAAGAAGCTAATTCAAAAGATGAGAGTGACCAAACACATAGTCGTCTATTTTTTCAGGCAAATGGACAACAAATATCTTTAGTTGATTGACACCCTATTGATTGGGGGTAGTAAAGTGGTGAGATATTTCTTATTGTTCAATTCTTTGGTGAAAACAGAAAAAAAGAAAGAAAGTTTCTCGGTTAGTATGGTTAATCGTTACTTTGTATATTTGGTTGGAAATGAATGGTATTTTATTCCAAGAAAAAGTAGCAAATTTGGAGTATGTGGTCGACAAAATTAAGAAGGAGTCTTGGGTTTGGTTCATTAAGTGGGAGGATAAAATAAAAAACAATATTTTCTATATAATAGAAACAGAAAACTCTTCTTTGTAATGAATTTTAAATACCTCTTATAAAAAAAAATATAGTGTGGTTTTAATACTATATATGTCAAAATGTGAAAAGTACTTAATTTATGAAGATTAAAAACAAGTCCAACCAACTTGGTATATGGAATAACATAAGTTAATGCTTGTGTACTCAAACGTTAATTACTTAATTTCCAAACCAAACATAACCAAATTAGTGAATCGAAATGCAACAACAACTCATCAATTACTTTGCAAAAGAGTAAAGTATTAGGAATCATTGGTAATTAGAACAAAATCTTGTTTTTTATTTGCTTATAGTTGATACGTCGCTCTAAACTTTTTATGTCCAAATAATGTATGTGTGTCCAAAATCTCTATGTTTAGGTGAGAATGAAAAGTAACCACATTCGTTAGTTTCAATGATAGCTAAATGACACCTAATACCTCCTCACCCTCTCCACCTAAATTATAATTTCAAAAACTTTATTATTAAAAAAAGACTCATACTTGTATTTATGTGGTTATTTTTTATTTTCTTTCTTAAGGGACCTAGTTTGTTATTTGGTACAATTATTAAAAAAAAATAAAAAAGGAAAGGCAAGTGATTATGATTGGCAATCTTTCACACACCCTTGGCTTTGAAGTGAAGCAACATCTATAATTTCCTATCATCACCTAAATCCCGCACCACCCATTTTCTTCTGGTTAGTAGTTGTTATAATTATTTGTTTCTTATTATTTCCATTTCTGTGAGTGCCGCATGCTAATGTTATCAACAAAAATATAAAAAGTATTAATTGGAATTGTGATCTATTATTTCTAATTTTTAAAAAAATAATAATTTGACTTGTTTAAAAGATGCTGATACAAATAATTAATACACATGAAATTATAATAAAACTCTAAAAAAAGTTTAATTTTAACTTTTGAAATTATTATTTTTATAATTTAATTAATAAAATATTATTAATTAATACATTTAGATAGTTCTATATTATAAGATTATATATCACATTATTTAAAATATATCAAATCAATATTTCTTTAATTAAAAATTTCAAAGATAAATAAAACTGTCAGTTTTTAAAATAAATCGACAGATAATGCATGTGAATCGGTAAATATAAACTAAAATTACAATAAAATTGTATAAAAAATTATTTTTACTTTTTATTTTTCTTATTTTATAAGGAAGCTGATTTAATACTTTCTACATTTTCCTTCCTAACAACAAATGCATAAGTATAATAATCGCTATCTTCTAAAAAAAAGTATAATCATGATCTTCATGACCTTCCACTTTCACCTATACATTCTTTGAATTTATTTTATTTTTTTCTTCCAACAAGTGTTTGAGAGCATAGGTGAAATAAATCCAAGAAAACAGAAACATAGTTGAGTTTGGGTGGGGATTGGTGCAAATAATGAAGCCACCATTCTCACCCTCTTCCTCCATTCTAAGAAGCAAAAGTCGTTTATCTCCTTACCTTTTCACCCTTCTAGTTTTCATTTTCTTTGTTGTTATACTCTATGGTGAAGATTTCATGTGCATCTTTGGTCAACAACTTCAAAGCTACTCTAACCAAGACAAACTCTTCTCCACAAATGGTCAGTAAATTTAGTCATTACTTTTAATTAAGTATCATGATGATTTTTTTTATAAGCAAAAATATTAATTAAAGTGAGAGAGAAAGATCATGATATAATTGTGGTTGAGATATGGCATTGATATTTTTGTGTTTGTTTGGTATAATTGATGTTTATGTGTTGGGGGGGTGAATTAAGAAAAAGAGAGGGTGAAGAAGCAGAAGGTACCTTTTGCGTTGGGAAAAAGAGAGGAAGTGGAAGGGTGCGATATATTCAGTGGAAGGTGGGTATGGGACGAGTTGAGTCGGCCGTTATATGAGGAATCAGAATGTCCGTACATACAACCACAGTTGACTTGTCAAAAACATGGGAGGCCTGATAAGGATTACCAACATTGGAGGTGGCAACCTCACGGTTGCGATCTTCCCAAGTAAGTGTCGTAATGTTTTTATTTATTTATTTTTATTTTTTTATTGTTCTTCTTAGTGTTGTAATTTGTAGTTTAGAAATATTGCAACTTTAGTAATCAACATTGGAACCATCTAAATATTATAGTGTTACTATTGTGATATAAATGATGATTATACAAAAAGTCTCCAAGTTTGAAAGGTGGAAGAAATGGGGATTAAGATATTCTACGTCTACATTTTTAAAATAGTTTTTACATTCTCGTTCAATAAAAAATTTATTATCTTATTATTTGGGTATTAGTATAAAATACAATATATTTTTTTTCTTTTTTTAAATATATTATTATAAAATAAATTTGAAACATAATATCATATAAAATCAATTTTTTTGAAATGTTATATTAAATTTTTAAAAAAAAACTTAATTTTATTGATCTATTAGTATGTTAGTCTTTTTAAAAACATATCGAATTACGTATTTAAATTTTTTAACATGTCATATTTAGATTTTACTAAGTGTATATCGACCTTATCTATTATTGAACCTCTAATATGATATCTCCATTTATTACGAGAAAATATTTTATTTTTATTTTTAATAAATTTTTAGTTTAAATAAATCATAAAGTGAATCATTGTTATAGAAAAAATATTAAGTGTTATTCAATGATTATGCATTTTAAAAAATAATAAAAATTATTTTATCTATATTTTTATTGTTTTTAAAAATGCAACAATCATTAACGTCTAAAGTCTTAATCTCTTCGTTAAAGAATAAAATTAATATAAATTTTAAAAAATAAAAAATTATTTTCAAGAATAATGATACCTATTGTAAACATTAATCTCTGGATTTTTTGTTTTTAGAAATAAAGATTTTAAAGTTTTTGTTGTTTATTTGTAAAGTAAAGTAAAATAGGTTGTTTAGGTAGAATGTGGGGTAGTAGTATATTGTGTAGGGGATAGAGGGTTAGTTTTCGCTCAAGAGGTTTGACCCGGTGGACTTAGCCCAATTAGATCCATGATTCCTTGGGCCGATAAAGTTTTCGTCCCTATTTTAGTTTCATGGCTACTTTTA
The DNA here is from genome assembly GCA_037974835.1 of Cicer judaicum. Lineage (NCBI taxonomy): Eukaryota > Viridiplantae > Streptophyta > Magnoliopsida > Fabales > Fabaceae > Cicer > Cicer judaicum. Next base: position 1,475,924 of record JBBPBS010000247.1, read on the forward strand.
CAACAAACTATCATCACAACCTTTCTTTCATTCTTGCAGTGATTCAGTGTGCATAATTATAAATATACATGTTTTGTTTTTAAAACAACCTATGCAGATTTAATGCAAGTTTGATGCTTGAAACACTTCGTGGGAAGAGAATGATGTTTGTTGGAGACTCTCTCAACCGTGGTCAATATGTTTCTTTTGTATGCCTTCTCCATCACCTAATTCCTGAAGATGCAAAATCTATAGAAACCTTTGATTCACTCACTGTATTCACAGCTAAGGTAAAGTCTATATATAGATATAATTTTTTATATGTGTACGTATTGTTAATGACTTTAAAATGATAATTAATTAAAAAAGAATGGAGTATCTTCCAGTTGTAGCTCCTTAATAATATATCATGTAACCAAAAAATAATAATATGTTACATTTTTCCTTTGTTGAATTTAATCAGGAATACAATGCAACAATAGAGTTTTATTGGGCACCTTTTCTTCTTGAATCAAACTCGGACAATGCTATTGTTCATAGGATATCTGATAGGATTGTAAGAAAAGGTTCAATCAATAAGCATGGTCGAAATTGGAAAGGTGTTGACATTTTGGTATTCAACACTTATCTTTGGTGGATGACTGGCTTGGAGATGAAGATTTTGTATGTTTCCTAGCTACTTTTTAATTAAACTACTGTGTTTATTTGGAATTTAGACTCTGCGTAATGTAACTGCACGGAGTCAACTATATTTGATCTAAATTTTAATGTGTATTTTGATTTTACTTTTTAAATTTAAAATATATGATTTAAAATTTAAATCATTTAATCTTTTTTTGACTGATCAGATATGACTGATTGTGCAAAATCTGAATTCATTAATTTTTCTTAGAACTTTCTCATTTTTTACAATAGAAACTAATAATCCCTTAAACTTTCAGGCTTGGATCTTTTGATGATGAAGTAAAAGAGATTGTTCAAGTTTCTACAGAAGATGCTTATCGTATGGCTATGAAAAGTATGCTTAGATGGGTGAGACTCAACATGAATCCAAAGAAAACTAGAGTCTTTTTCACTAGCATGTCACCTTCTCATGGAAAGTGAGTATACTTCTCTTACTCTAGCTATCTTTCACTCTCACACAAATTAATATCCTCAATTGTACTTTTTTACAACATTAGTCATTAGGATTTGGATAAAATGCTTTCATAATTTGCATCAATTTATTCAATCCATAATTTATTAATACATAATTTATTTTATTTTTAAATTTAAACTATCGAATTTGAAATATAAATTATCCAATCTTTAATCAATAAACCACAGATTTGTCGATTATATAAAAGATATTGTTCTAATAAGACGCATTTGAAATATTGATTAAACAATTTAAAAGGTTAAATTACTAAATTAGTGTTAAAAACATAAAATTTAATAATTTAATCTTAAAATCAGCAAATTTTAGAATAAATATTGAAATTGAAAATCATCAACAATGTAAACTCTTTCCAATCAATCAATATTATCATTCAAATTTTCAATTTCAAATATTATATTTTAAAATTTATCAATTTTGAAAACCAAACCATACAATCTATACAATATTGGGGATTAAAATAATGATTCATTCCTATTTGAAAAAATTAGCATGTACAAATATGACTATCATAATTTTCTATGATAACTAGACATTCCTTGTTGATAAAAAATTCCAAATGTTTTTTTCGTTTGTAAGGTTCATTAATCTAGTTCAATGTCTCTTGCATCACCACTAATATTTCAACAAAATATATGCAGGAGTATAGATTGGGGAGGTGAACAAGGAGGAAATTGTTACAATGAAACAACCATGATTGATGATCCTACATATTGGGGTTCTGATTCTAGAAAAAGTATAATGCAAGTTATTGGTGAAGTGTTTAGCAAAACCAAAGTTCCTATTACATTTCTTAATATCACTCAACTTTCAAGCTACCGTAGAGATGCACACACTTCAATCTACAAGAAGCAATGGAGTCCTTTAACTCCAGAGCAATTAGCTAACCCTGTAAGCTATGCTGATTGTGTTCATTGGTGTTTACCTGGTCTTCAAGATACTTGGAATGAACTTTTATTTGCTAAATTGTTTTATCCTTAAAAATTGTTCAGATCATATATGACATATTCCACTATTTTCTCTTGGGTTTTGGGTATGACACGTTCATTTGTTCATTTGTAAAAGGGGAAAGTAAAGCATATGAATTAATATATATTTGCAAAAGGATATATGTGATGATCAAAAGAAAGAATCAAAGAAAAGAAAGAGAATTTGTGTGAAATGATAGCAACTGTTCAACAAAAAAAAAAAGGAATAACTTGAATATTATTCCCTATATAAATAAATTACCAAATTCAAAAATTTGGTAGTTTTTGGGTCCCTAGCTTCATTTGCACTTTTTTTTGTTGCTACAATGAATTACCTATATGTTACTAATTACTAACATGAACATTGTTAATTGACCTGTTGGGATGAATCATATATACTTGTCCTATCAACTATATGGGCCAAGACAAGTAAACCATGCAAAGTCCATTAAGATCCAAAATTCGTCCTTTTGGGCCCAATCCACGTGTCCAATCAATTACGGTGGTTCATAATCAGTGACTTAGTTTTGTTTGATAATTAGAAGAAGAAAAAAAAGAAAAAGAATATTGAATCTTCCACCTTAAAATTTAATGTAAAACCAATCTCAAGATCATTTCCTCTCCTCTCTCAAGTGGACGAAAAAGTCCCTAAAGTGCTCTTTTTTCACGTAGTCCCTCAATTAGGCAAAATAGTGTTAGGTGAGTCCCTTTCTAAGCAAGAAATATACAATATCAGATAAAAGAAAAAGGAAAAAAATAGAATAAATTATGCTCGTGGGTTTGATTTCTTAAAAAAAAAAAACAAACAATGGACTTAACCATGTGTGAGAGAAAGAGGTTTTCTTAAATCTCTAATTAAAATAAGAAGCTACGTAGTTGCACAATTCATAAAAAGTATATGGGTGAGAAGAAAGAAAAGGATCAAAACTAATTAACGTGTAAGAAGAGAAGGGTTCCCATGGTGGTTGGTTGAACAACAAATTTTGTTCGTTTTTGCTACAATTTTACTATGTCATTCATACCAAATCTAACATATTAATATTATTATATAATTTATATTTAAGTGTAATTTTAGTTTTCTTATTTTTAATGACATATGATACTTAATGTAAAATGATTAACACCCATGTAATTAGAATAAAATGTTGAAAAATATAACTTTTAACATCGAAATTTTTTTATATTTTTAATTTAATTAATAACATAAGAATAATTAATGCATTTATATGATTCTATATTATAGAATTGTATAACGCGTCATTTAAAATATATCAAATCATTATTTTTTATTTCAAAAATTTGAGAGAGTGATCAAATATGTCGTCTTTTAAAATAGGAGAATCAATTACATGACTTGATAATAATATAAAGACTAAAATATTAGTAGTTTGACTACCCCTTATAATTAGTGGGTAGGACTGATGTTTGGAAAATGTTCTATTATATTTTTTATTTTTATAATTTACTAATCATCGTTTGATGTGTTGTTTTTAAATACTACGTTAGAAATGCTTTTGTGCACTAATTATTATTTGATTATAGTGAAAAAATTTATTAAACTAAATTTCATAGATTCTATTCTTTCATTTTAAAAGAAGTTTTTCTAATTAAAATTCTGGTCTTTATATATTTAATTTTCTACCATTTTGTGGAATTGTATTTCTAGTTTTCCTGTTTACTACATAGGTGGAGAAAAATATATACTTTATAGAGATTGTTATATGTGGAATTTTAATGCGTTGATTGGTATTGACTTTTACATTTAAATGGAAGAAAAGTAAGAGTCAAATACCATTAAGTTGGATTTTAGAAATTAAACACTTTAGAAGATTTTTATAGAAGAGATGTTATACACCAAATATCTATATGATATATTTTTGGAAGCAACAGTTAAACTCAATAATAAATATGATAGTCAGTGAATGAAGATGACAAAGAGTGGTTGGAACTAATTGTATATATCTTTGTGTAGACACTGAAATAAATACTCATTAAATGTTGTAGAAAATAGAATAGTTGTATGAACACAAAAATAATAAAGACATAATTGCAATTGCATTTGATATATTGATATGTTTACATTATTTATGGCAATTTTTATAAATCTTGTGTCATAATTTTACTTAGATTATTGATTTTAAAGTTTTTTACAACAGTATTTTAAGACGTGATTTTTTTTCTCATCTTACATCTTTTTTATAATTTTAAGATAGTAAAAATACGAGACAAAAGAGTATGTAAAATTGATAATACGAGAGATTTTTGAGTTGAAAATAACAATGAATTCAAGCTACACAATTAAACAATTTTAGACATGTTTCTAATATTCTTTTCAACATGATTTCAGTCAAAGTTTTGGATATTAAAGAATATAGCATTTACTTTGATATTGGTGAAGACATATGCAAGATTACCAAATGGTCATTAGTGGGAGCAAAATAACTTATTTTTAATATAAGATGTATATTCCGATAACGTATTGTTCTATGTTAGGTAGTTTCTAGTTTGGAATATACCCAAGTGGATTTTTTAACTTGTAAAGAATAAACAAAGTAAAGAAGGCCTTGTTCATGCAGCAGCAACAACAATAATAATAGTAATAATAATAAAATTAAACGCGACAAAATCATGGGGATAGTATTAGTGAAGATTGAAGCCACAAATATTAATGCCAACTTGGTTTTAAATATTTATTTACGTATCAAGTTGAGATCATCCAAGACAAGTTGCAATTTGGAGGTTGTTTGGTTCATATCCACATAAAACTTTAAGGTGACGTCTTAATTCAATACTAATATATTTTTTTGAATGTGTTGTTACCGATTTACAACAATATATTAAATTTTTTATCAAAAAAAAAAAAAAATTGGATCAATTTGCTATATAGAGCAAATTGACTTCGAGCCCACTTTTAATTAAACTTTTTAAAAAGGTGTTGGACATAAGGTCTACATGAATTTCTTTTGGTTTATAAAGAAGTAGTGAATATTGAAGTAATCTATATTTTTCTGGTGGAGCCTAATGCAAATTTTCCACAATGCCGACCATATTCATGTTTATAGTTGTACAATATTAAAAATATCGAAGCAAGTGAAAGGAAAACAAGAGGAAAATCATCTTACTCGACTGTATATAAATATGGCAACGTGATAAAAATATGAAAAAATACAATATACATTGTAGGTGGAAATCAATTTTACACCGATAATCAATTAGAAGTAAGTTTTTTACCTTATTTTTTATTAACAGTTTTATAATTGATTTATATGGCTAAAGAATAAATGGTTTATTGGATGACAAATCTAAAATAATTTTACACTATTTGATATTGTCAGTGTACCTCAATTAAACTTTATAAATATTCTTATGTTTAAAAAAAAATTATTTTGTATTTGTTGATTGTAATGAATTTTCTTAAAAAAATAATTAATTATAAAAAATAATTTTTATGATAAATTATTTAAAAGAGTTTACTCATTTGAAACAACTTTTTCTCTAAACTATACCAAAAATATTTCCTCTCATCTTTCTCTCTAATTTGAAAGATTTGGTTGTAGAGAAAACCTCTTAATTTCAGATTCTTAGAAAGAAAATTACAGTTATATCACTCTAAAGTGATTGATTAGGAGACCTTTAACTCACAACATATCAAATGCTCAATTAGTTCAACCTTAAGAGTTTAATGCAAGAGTGATGTCTATTTTTCACTTCTTCAAAAATAAAAACATTTTCTAAATTAAATTAAAATTTATAATACATACACATCATATACTCATTTTTTATAGACTGGAAAAGTTATTTCGTTAGACTAATATGACCAACTCCTAGCCATGGGTAGAAACTTCTTGGAACCTTGATATCTGTAAGCTAGCACACAACTTGTTGATACACATGATACATAGAATGGTCACCGAGACAAGTACAGATACGTCTAGTTGTACTTCCTTGTCACATTTTGCATATGGACCTTTTGAAATCATTTCTAAGATAAACTTTTACTATTTCGGGTAAAAACTAAGTTTTATAGTAATAAATTTTTTATAGTAATATTTTATTTTATTTATTAAAATTAGTTAAGTCTTAAATCAAGACCAACATTTAGAATTACATTGCATTAAAATATTGAATATCGAATTTCTCATGCTATTAAGAGATCCTACTTTAATTTTAAAAAATAAATAAATATTTTGAATTCAGATCATAAATAGTCAATTGCACGGACTATACAAAATATAAATAATAGTAAAATTTAAATCATTTAATTAAAAAAACAATTAAAATTTGATGGAATTAAAATTAAAATTAGTTAATATTTTTGGAAATGTATAAATAATAGCGTTTGTCCACAAAAAATAAAAAATAACTTTACACTCATTCGATTTATTATATTATATAGTTTTTAAATGAAAAATAATTATTTAATTATTTATTTGCCGTGGTAAGTTATTATTATTCATCCATGTAAAATAACATTAAAGCTGTTAATTGAAACAATAAAAACTCTGTTACAAATGAAAAATAAAATAAATTAACACTAGCAAGTAGCAACCATTCATCATCATGTAGGAATTCAAACAGTTATCATCATTCCAAATGAAAGAAGAAAAGATAGAAGATATACATCAACGTTAATTTTAACAATGCACTTCTCTCTAATCTTCTAAAAAAAAAAACCCACCCCCAATTTCCAATACAGGCTTACACATCAATATGTCCATGATATAAAGCCCCTATTAGAAACAAAAACCCATAAGACAAAAATAAAATTAATATTACTAATAATAATATTAAGAAAAATAGAAGGTAATGAAATATTCCACTATTTTACTACTCTAATTGTAGCTGCAATATAAATATTATAATATATTCATATTTGAATATGGCTTCTTCTTCACACTTTCTCTGCGATCTGAGTTAGGGACTGCAAATTACAGCGAACAATGGTGTCAACGAAACTACACGTTTCTTCCTTCGTGTTACCGTGCGGTACATCAACTACATATGACTCAATAACAACCGTTCCTCCGTTACCGTCACCGTGCAGCGTCGTCACCGATCGGTAATTCCTAAGCCTATGATCTCCACCAACAACACTAAAACTAATGACGTGGCGTTCATCATCAAGGATCTCAAGCCTCTCCGTGCTCGACACGGCGGGAAGACCGGAAACCAACTGAACCTCACGGAGAGCGCCGACGCGAATGCCGTCACCGGCGACGACGTTACAGCTTTTCACGAAGTGTTTGTAGCCTTGTGGATTGTCGAAGCGTCGAACGACGGACCAAACGGTTGAAACGGAGGCGTTGATAGTTTGGATCACAACGGAACAGCTTTGGTTAGGTCCCACCACGTGCGTGTGATGGTTAGCAACCGTTTCGGAAACGGTTAGTTTTGCCGAAGAAAGCGCGTAACGACGCGTTTGGATTTGTTTTGGACAGTTAACGCCGTTAGCGATGGCGTTAGCTGTTGCTGCGTCGGTGTTTGAGTTGAATCTGTGGAACTGAAGAGATGAAGGCATTTTAATTTTTATTCTATCTATAGAACAAAATATAATATAATAGTTTCTCCTATTTTCCTTTCTCTCTTTTTTTTTCTTCACAAAACCAAAGATTAGTTTCGTGAAGTAAAGTAGTTACATTACATATATATGCGGTGAGAGGAGAGACTATTATTTTTGTAATACAAGTTGGTGTTATAAGAGTTCTTTTTCTTTTTCTCTTCTTTGTTGTTCTTTTTGGTGTAGGAGGAGGTGTATAAAAGAGATATAGAAAAGATAATAGTGTATGATAATTGCTGTTGAATTAATTGTAGTAAGGACATTACGCGGTGATTGCTTGCAAGTGGATGCTCAACTTGTTGTAAGAATGCAACAAGTTGCAACCATCTTTTCTAGACTTGGTTTTATCAATTTTAATTTATTTTTGTTTATATCTCAAACTGCAACTTTGCCATATTCTATGTGTTAATATTAATATTTTATTGTTCACTTGCAAATCAATTTTGTTTTTTTATTCCACCAACTTCACCTTCGAGTACCACCAGTAGTTGCGATGTTACTATTAATATTTTATTTTATTTAAATTTTGACAATTTTTTTATTTATGGTGTTGATAAAAATAAACTAATTGAAAGTACGCATGCATCCCGAGGGTATCTTTGGAAACGGATAATGTTTGAAAGAACAGTCTAGAAAGTCCGGCGTATCGGCAAGTTGCTTTCAATATTGTATTGATCAAGTGGTAGAGGCAGTAGACATATTTTGAAATGTGTATATAAAAAACTTTGGATACTTTTTCTCATGGATAATTTTGAGAAAAATAAAACTACTTGTTCGCGTGATCATGGAATATTAATTATAAGGATCTAGCCACTAGGTAAGATGTATTAGAAACTATCAATAATCGGATGAGATTTCTTTACATCTTAGTTTAACCACTAATTTATAATTCTAAATGGGAGAATCAGTCTCAATATAAGATTCTTGGAAAAGAGTTTCTTGATTAAAATTATAATTCCAATTTTATTTGGCTTTGGGTCACTTCCTAGCTTTATTATTTTTTAATGTAATGTTTATATAAGAAAATAAAAGAGAAATATTATTTCAATACACTTTTAAACACATATACAAACACATATATCGTATATGTATACAAACATAAATAAGTATGCAGACTTAGAGACATTTTAGTCATTTTAAGGATTTTTATTTCATTCATGAGAATCCTTTCTTTCTTTTTCTCTCTTTCTCTCTTCTCTATCTTCTTTTCTATCTTCTCTGTTTCTCCATCTTCTTCTCCACCATTCCATCATTCTGCCGATCCCGTTTTCTTCATTTGCTCTGTTTAGCCGGTCTTCTCTGTCTTAGTCGATCTTCTATGTTTCATCGATCTTCTGCCGTTTTCTTCGTTTGCTCTGTTTAGCCGATCTTCTCTGTTTCGCCGATCTTCTGTCGGTTTAGCCGATCTTCTTTGTTTCGCCCTATTAAGTCATTGTAAGTTTACTTTTCCATATCAATAGGGTTTTTAGTTATTGATTTAGGGTTTCTATTTTTACTTTTCTGTTTAGAATTTTTTATTTTTAGGGTTTGTATTTTTGGCTTCTTCGTTTCTATTTTTAGTTATTGATTTAGGGTTTCTATTTTAGCTTCTTCATTTAGAATTTTTTTATTTTTAGGGTTTCTATTTTTGACTTCTATGTTTCTATTTTTGTCTTTGTCGGTTCAAATACATTATTATTATTGTACCTTCAAGGTAAATTGCTAGTTTTTGAATGTTGGTATTTATTTTTATACAGCTTTGATGCTTTAAGACATGGCAATCAAAGTCCGTTTGTGAATCTGGATGAAAAGAAGGAAAAAATAAAAGTGTGTTATGATATTTTGAGTATGTGGGGGGTTCACTATAGCGATGTAGTTAGTGGGATTTGAACTACACTTTTTGCCTGTATTTTTCCTTTATGCTTTTATGAACAAATATGAATGAACTTTATTTATTTCTTTCTTTATGATGAAGTAAGGATTTAGATTTGGTTGATTAAGTTGTGTAAAAATTGCTGAAGTTATGTAGTTCAGATGAATTATGTCTGAAAATTCAAATTTGAAGTTAAGTTTAATTATTGGCAAATCATTTCCACCTTCAAACTTTCAAATTGGTTTTAAATTCATTAACCAAGTTATTCACAATATTAACCATGTTACTTAAAGCTATTAACCAAATTTATATTTTGTATGATAAGAATGACCATTATGTTCAGTTCGAATCTATTAACCAAGTTGTTCAAATCTATTAACCAAGTTGTGCAAGGAATTAACAATATTGTTTTAAATCATTAACCAGATTTATATCTTGTTTGATTAGAATGCCCAAGTTTTCAGTTCAAATTCATTAACCAAGTTATTCACAACATTAACCATGTTCATTTACGCCATTAACCCGATTTATATTTTGTCTGATAAGAATGACCATTATGTTAAAATCCATTAACCAAGTTGTGCAAGAAATTAACCATATTATTTTAAGTCATTAATCAGATTTATATCTTATTTGATTAGAATGCCCAATTTTTCAGTTCGAATTCATTAACCAAATTGTTCACAACATTAACCATGTTCATTTACGCCATTAACCCAATTTATATTTTGTCTGATAAGAATGACCATTATGTTAAAATCCATTAACCAAGTTGTGCAAGGAATTAATCATATTGTTTTAAGTCATTAATCAGATTTATATCTTGTTTGATTAGAATGCCCAATTTTTCACTTCGAATTCATTAACCAAGTAGGACTTGTCTTGTGAGTATGATCAGGTTCAAATTTTGTAATGTACCACAATCCATCTTTATCCAACTTAATAACAATCTTGGCAGATCAATTATTTACCTTAGTTGGAAGTGTTTTTAACATACACATAATTTTTGACACTTGAGACCCCTCTCTTGAGCATGATAAAATTAAGTAGCAGGGCTCCCAATCTTGCCATTTTCTTGAAGATCTAATCTTCCACCCAAAACCCTTTCTCGAAGCATACTCTTCATAAAATGATTTGACTTCTTCTAAGCAAGAAAAACACATCCCTGTTGCAGGCTCCCAACAACATGTGTTGTCATCATCATCAAGGTTGTCAACCATGATACCTTCATCTTCAATAGTACCACAATCCATGAAGTTTCAATTGATAGCGCAAATGTCACACAAAAACTACAAAAAATAATTCAATATGATCATTAACCACCTATTGTACTTCACTAACCAATAATGTTTATATTATTAACCAGAAGCAGAAAAACCAGCTATGAACCCAGAAAACATGTATGAATAAAAAAATCGTATATAAGCAAAACAATGTACCAAGTTGCCTTGCAAGTGAGGAGATAAAGTTGCTCAAGTTACTTCATAAAATTTTTGATTAAAATCTGTAAATAAATGGAAAAATGAGGAAATGGAAGAACAGGAAGATGAATGTGTTTATTTTTGGAGAGAAAGATAAAAAAAAAATCTGAAAAAAGAGAAAGTAAAAGGGGAAAGTAAAAAAAAGGGGGAAATTTAATGAAGAGAGAGAATATGTGGGGCTAATAGGACTTGTGTTTGTATTTGTGTTTGGATTTGTGTTCCAATATCATTTCTCAAAAATAAATTGTATAAAAAATCGTCTATTTTATTTAGGATGATAAAACAAATTGAATTCTTAGAACCAATCCACTTAACTCGTCATTTTAAATAAATAGAGTTGATGTTTTAACTCAATTATTCATATTGATCTCACTCGTTTAACCCATTAAAAAATAGGGCAAGGAGAGTTAATTCGTCAGACCAATTAAAAATTATAAAAATCTTATTACTTCATATAATGCTAAATTTGAGTTAGATTATTTTAGTGATGAAAAACCGAATGAGACTAAGACACCGTAAACTTTGTTATAATATGTAAGAATTTTTTTTATTATAGTTGCTAAGTTGATGCTGTGAGTATTTTTACAATACGTAAAAAAAATTATTTATGGCCAACTTGGTTTGCCGTCAAGTGGCGAGGGTGAGAGATTCAACTCAACTATCTAAGTTAACCATTCCTTTTTCTAGACAAATTATTGGTGGAGCGAACCAAATGGGATAGGTCTACACAACTAGCCACCTCTAGTTTTACTACATGGTATCAAATGAGTTCAAATAAATTTATGAAAAGAGATATTATTCACCTTACATGCCAATTTTGTAAGAAATTGTTAGGCCGAGTCTAAAAACCTAATATTATATCAAAAGTCTATCGATTCAAATTATTAACCATTTATATTCAAGCGCCAAAACCAATAGATTGTACATAAAGAGATGTATTGGAACAAACTCAAATCACACGTAGATTAAAGATTAAGTATCAAATGAATTTATAAAGAGATGCACATTTCACTTACAAGTCCATTTTTAAATGTTGTGTTAGATCCAATGATGGGTTAAAGATAAGGTCTCTCTTCCTCCGTCCATTTTTATAAAGACACGTCGGTTAAAAAATCTTCCACATTTGATCTTGATGCTATATATAGAGAGAGAAAATCTCCTTACTCATTTGTCTCCTTTTATCAATCACTCAATATGAATTTTAAACAATTTTTTATTGTATCAAACTTTTAAAACTTTTTTTTTCTTTCTGCGAGATGAATTTGCATCTCTTCTTATCATGTGATTTCGAACACTTTTTTTGGTTAAAAAAATGAGGGAAGAGTTTCATTTAATGTTGAAATATCTTGTCATTTTTATAACTATTCCTCAGTTTTTGTATTTCTTTGTATCATTCTTAAATTTAAGGAATTGAGTAATTGTACTTTCTTTTAAAAAGAAACCCATAAGATATCTCTATATGGTATCAAAGCCCTAGGTTTTTTATTTAGACAAAAGAGTGAACAACCCATCTTGGCAACAAGTCATAACTGACTCCTCTGTGAGTAACCCTACCAACGATGGAAACCCAACCAACAACACAACAAATGGAACCCTTGGTCGTGGCGGTGACCCTATTTATGGAACCGGACCAATGGCACGGGTTGCGATTGCAGTCCAAGAGGGGGTACTGGTCGCAGTGGCAGTCCTGGTGATGGAACCGACCCAAGTGACGACTCGAGCAACAACGAAGGAAACCATGGGTGCGGTCACTGTTTTGGTGGTATCGATCAGTGGAATGATGGATCCTTTCAAATCAGTGGAAATATTAAAACTCGTTAATCATTGCTTGACTAATTAGTTCGATGGAGACATGAATTGAGAGATTGTTCATGTTTATACGTACAACAAAACAAGTATGGGAAGCTATGAAGGATACTTACTCTGATATTCAAAACTCATAAAAAATGTATGGTTTCAAATCGAAATTGGTGAAATGATGGTAACAATCTACTACAATGAATTGATGACCTTGTGGCAAAAACTAGATTTTTGCTGTGAAGATAACTGAAAGTGTATGGAAGATAGTGTTCAGTTCATCAAGAGGCAAGAAAACAACCGTGTTTTTATTTTTCTTGCAGGTCTAAACAAAAAAACTTGATGAAGTAAGAGGCATTTTACTATATCTTTGAGAATTTTTTTCAAAAGTCAGAAAAGAAGAGACAAGACAATAAGCGACGATGGAAAAATCTTTTGCAAATGGATCAACACTAATCACCAGAAATTGAGAGCACTAAGTACCAAAAAATTTAATGAGAAAAGGCTAGAAATATAGTAAGAAATCAAAGAGTTCATAGTGTGACCCTTGCAAATAGGGGTGGGAATAGGCCAGGCTTTGAAAGGCCTGAGTCTGGCCTATGATTTATTTTTTCGGCCTAAGCCTGGCCTACGGCCTATCATTGGCTTTTTTTTCGGCCTAAGCCTGGCCTTTTTAATAGTTTTGTCTGACCTAGAAGCTTTTTTAAACGAATCCATTATTACTTGTTAAACAAATAAGGAACAACTATTAAGTGATTGACTAATTGAACGGTTACTGAATATAAAACGACTATCAAATATAGAACTGCTACCGAATATGGAACGACTACTGAATATAGAATGATTAGTAAGTGATTGCCTAATTGATAGAATTTAAAATAGAAAATAATATTATTAAAATAATAATAAAAAATAATATTAATAAATAATAAATATATATAGGCCGGCCTGGTAGACCTAATAGGTTTTTTTATAAGCCTGAGCCTGACCTATTTAAATAAATAGGCTTTAAAAACAGCCTGAGCCTAACTTTTTTATTAAATAGGTCAGGCCATGCCATAAGTAGGTCAGGCCATAGGCCCCTACGGACGGCCTAACCTATTCCCATCCCTACTTGTAAATGCTTGTGTCGCACGCATGAGACTTGTGGATGGGAAGCCTCCTAATATGAAGAAGAAAGAAGAGGAATAGTTCTAATAATGACAAGATATTTTGATGCACTCCCTCAAGTTGGAATATCAATCGTGCCTAATTTGCTTATCAAATGTTTTTTTTTCTTTTCTGCATTACGTGATTTCTAACCCTTTTCTTGGTTAAAAAAAGGATGGAAGAGTTCCATTTAAAAAGAAGACAAAGAAAATGATTAAAAAAAATTTTGGTAGCATCACTGTAACTCAACTTGCAAGGCATCAGTCCTATTTATATTCTTTAGGACAAGTGATCTTGTTGGATTTTTCATCCTTAACCATCTCACTTAGTAAAACGTATCCAGATCCAATAGAAGTCCAAAATTTAGGTCAATGCTCATCCGACCTTCCAATTTTCCGATTTTTTACCGAATTCTAATTCTCGGCGGTGTAAAATATATTACCAGATCCTAACTTCCCGGAAGTGTATTTGGGAGCAGAGAGGCAAAACCAGGGAGACAAATGAACATTCCCCCATAATTTATCTCTATTGCATAACTAGATGTTGCCCAAACCAACTCCACCACCAATTTTTTCGGTTAACAAGTCCACCAACTTCTTATGTTTTATTTTTTGGTCAAATCCAACTTGTTATGTTAAATTAAAAAAAAACATATTGGGCAGAAACTTGTTGAGAAGTGGGCTTGGATCCTTTATTGATGCTCCGTGGAAATTCTAAGCTTCAGATAGTCCAGTGCTGTGTAGGCAAAAATGTGAAGAGAATTTTAGCCAATAAGGGTAAATTAGTATTAATAAATGAATTTAATAGATAGGCATCGTTGGTGTAAATTAGTTTTACACCAACATCTAATAGAAGTTATCTATTTTTCTATATCATATGATTAAAGTGAGGTACAGTGGAGTGATGTAGTAGAATACATGAATCTCATTAGATATCGGTGTAAAATTAATTTACACGTGCATATTGCATTTTCTCTAATGATATTACTTAGCTAAAATGACACAAAAAGACCCAAGAAAGTGATCCATATAGTATTTAAGACATAATTCAGGGTATGCAATCTTTTCAGAGTTAGGTACATGCAACTACGTAGTTTTGTATTATTCATAGATTATAATCCATTATAACATGAAACAAAGGAAAAAGAAATGTGATATACATTTATTTTTATTCTATTAGAATCATAATAATCAAACTTGTTTTTTTGTTAGAAATGTGGAACATAAATATATTGGTCTTATTACATATGCTGAAGAACATTGTGTAGATTTACAAAGGAAAGTCAAAACATAATGCATGTTTCATGTTAAAAATTAATTTAGCATATTTACCTAAAAAATAATTTTGAACAATTCATGATAATGCAGACAGGCATATGCAAGAGATTTAATAATAAAAAATGTTTCATGGACACCCACTTTTTCATGCGCCCTAGACATCTAGTTAATCACGTGTAAAAATATGGTTAATTCAGTTGAATATATGGTTAATTCAATTCATGTTATAAGTTGTGGTTAATTCATGTAGTTGAATTAACCATATTTTTGAGTGTAATTGAACTAATCATCTATTCGACTGAATTAACCACATTTTTTAACTAGATTAACCAAGTGTTGTGTGGGTGTACAAAAAATGAGTGTTCATGTATCATTACCATTCAATAATACATTGCGGTCACCGAGCGAGAATGTTTTTACCTTTCATTTGTTTGTTGATTGTTTGTTGAAGCTTTTTCATTCTTCATGATCATATGGAATGATTTAGACTTGTCCTCCTCAACCATTTCACGCAGAATATCATCTTCAATCTTCTCAGCTTGCCAACGAGAAGGGTCCTCGACAAACGCCTCACTGAAAATCATGCTCGACACCCACTCTTTCCAAGTCGTCCTTCGGTACTTATCTTCCTCCAACGAACCCGTCACCAACAGCTGATACACATAAACCATTTTTTGCTGACCCGGACGAAAGGCACGTGCAATAGCTTGTTTTGTTTTTGAAGGGTTCCACTCCGAGTCCAACATGATCACTCGAGAAGCCGCTGTCAAACTAATGCCTTCAGCACAAGCTGTAATCGAAGCAAGGAGTATCTTCGATACACCACCGGGCTCCTCAAACTTATCCATCACTCTTCCACGTTCGAAGAGCTCAAGTTCACCTGTTAGTACTAAAACTTCGCGACCCTTTTGCCATCCAAAGTACTTCTCAAAATACTCTTGAAATAATCTTACAGGAGCAATGTTGTGGCAAAAGATAAGAACTTTCTCCTTCTTGACGACACGATAAATAAGGCTCAAAACAAATCTTACTTTCGATCCTATTTTCAAATCAAACTTGTATTTATCAAGATCACTCAATTGCTCCTTTGTTAAAAACTTTTGAGCACATACAGCTGTTTTGACCAACCAAGGATGTATCGATCCAAGAGTTATTAAAAGCTCTAACTCGAGAGGGTATCCGCTACACTTTGCCATGTCACTGTGAAGTTTCTTCAGAATCTCATGCTGTATATCCGTTGTATTCATTAGCAATGTATAAATTTGTAAACCAGGTAAACCATCGGAACTTCCACCTTCATAAACATCAATGAAACCATTTGTCACATTTCTCAACATGTTTAGACCTTGCATCCTTTCATCACTTTCATTTGAGTCAATTTTCTTTGCAATTTTATCTAAGAAGAATTTTCTAGCTCGTGCCTCGATTAAATATTGCGCCTTTTCCGCTCCTTTTCTTTCTGCTCCTTTCCTTTTCCTCCGGTATTTCGGGTCTAAAAATTTCAATACTTCATGAGCAAACTTCGGTCTTGCCAAGCAGAGAGTGTTGAAGTATTCGCAGAAATTATTTTGAAACAAAGTACCGGAAAGTAATATTCGCAATTCCGTCTGTACTTTCATCAAAACTTTTCTCAACCTCGATTTTGTGCTTCTCGGATTGTGACCTTCATCGAGTACAAGGAGTCCAGGACTTTCCCTCAACACTTTAGCCATAAACTTTCTGTGGGCAAACTTTGAATTCTCTCGCATCAACGTTAAAAATGAAGTGTAACCCATGATTAGAACACTTGGTTGTGAATGCCATTTTTGTATCTTCTCGAGGCAATCCAAAACATGCTTGACATCATCTGTAGGCTTGGGAACTCCGGGAAGAACCGCCACCGAGTTCTGCCTGAATACCCTATAGGTTCTTCGACCATGAATCAAATACACCGGTATAGGAATCTCCCACTTGATAAATTCTTTATACCAAGTATAGAGCGTAGTTTTCGGAGCAAGAACTAGAGGTCTTTTCCCAGGGAATAACTTCAAGTAGCTAACGAGAAAAGCGATGATGAGAAAGGTTTTTCCGGCTCCGGGAGTATGAGATATCACACAGCCACCTGTATTTTTGGATTGTGATTCAATTAGTCCCGGATTTGTAGACCCTGCAATATTCTGCCAAAGAAACTCAAAAGCTTTCTTTTGGTGCACATGTAACTTATGTCTGAGTTCAGGAATTAATGACCAAACACTGTCGTTCTCTTCAGATATTGGTACGTCCTGAGAAGCTTCGGTCGGGAAAAAATGGAAATCATCGTCTTCATCAACTTTTGTGGCCTCTTTATTTTCTACCTCATACTGCTTCTCCTCTTGGCGCCACACTGAATTTTCAACCTGCAAATATCAACAAGGTTATCAGATACCGCCCGAAGAAATACTCTATAACAAAAAAATAGGAGATTGTGGTTAACACCCATAACCAAAAGCATGCATATTCCTTCTAAAATCGTTTTTTTCTTTATAAGTTTTAAATTCGACTTACAAAGGGTGGATCAATATATCTGATTTCGGTGGTCACAAAGCCACATTTAAGGCAGTATATTCCAATTTCTTCATCCAATCTATTTTCATGTTCACAAACTTCTTTTGATTTTTCCAGAGTCTCGGTAGAAACCTGATTATATAATGGAACTAATTAGATAAAAAAAAAACACAGAACAAAAACAAAAGGAACAAAGAAGGGAAAACAATGGCCAATCGATTACACCTCATTGTCATCAAAATAACTCGATGCAAGTGACACTTCCAGTTCCTTCCACAACATTTCTTCTTCAGATCTTTTCTCCTCATCCTCATCATGGCAATTCTCAGTTTCCTGGTTTTGTCCAAAACTGCTTGTTGTGTTGCATTTCTTCCACTGATCAGTAATAGGGGGTTCTTCTTTGACTGGCATTGTATTAATATTCGATAAGTACGAATTTATCAAATCCTTGTATGCAGCTGCATTCAAAGTTCTGTCTTTATAATTGTAAGTTCTTCCTTCACCATTGTTTCGATTTCTCAAATATGTCGAACGGTATTTCCCCTCCTGAAACCCTTTTTTTGCTTTTATTTTTATCCCTTCCCATCTATTTCCAAGATCCATATCCTCAATGCCGCCTAAACTTTTCTTTTGTAACTTAGGGGAGCCATAACTATATGGACCTCTTGAAGAAACATCGCCACTCCTTTCAGCATTGTCTGACTTCACAGGAAAATCCAACAAAGGAATGTTTTTGCTCTTTAGTTTTGGACTATTAATCAGATGACAATATTTCGAAGAAATTTCAGTAGACTCATGTTCGTAAATTCTAGTAACCTTGTCATTTACACCACAATGTTCAACAGCTATTGGATCATCAACGTGATCGGGAAGAGGAATGATGGCGAGTGGATTATGTTCATTTTGATCAACATCACGAGACTTCACTTCTCGTGTTTTCGACCTTCTATTGTACACTAAAAGCTCCCGGCACGCATTCGGTTTGTTGGCCTTCTGACGTTTATGAGCAGCATCCTTTTCTAGACTGTATTGTTGCAAACGAAACAAGCATGATAACGGCAACAACATTTCGTCTTCTTTGCTTGTATCTATTCTAACTGGAGGCCTGTTTCTAAAGGAACCAACATCCAACGCTTTAACTTCGCAACCAAGGTAACGCTCAGGCTGTACATGTCGGCGTTTGGAACGTCGTAAGCCGTCAACATTAAAAGATGACGATGCTTCATCTGCACAGGATTCAAGTGCACGGTCGTCTCTCTTGGTTGAGCTAGCTATAGCAACTTGAGAAACAAAGGGTACAAACGAGCCATTGTCTAGTTTGAAACTCACAACATCAATTTGAGACTCGGTGCTTGATGATGAGCTAGTAGTACGACCTCCCGAAAGTTGATACACCATCTTGTTTTCAACAGATCTTACACAGAATGAAACCTTCTTGATAACTGATGTAGCAACTAACCATGAAATATCGGATAAAAATTTTCCCAAAAGCAATTTAGTGTGCGGTAATGAAGTACAGTCTTCAGATGAAGCCCACCGGTAATGCTTATTTTCACAAGGAATATGTTCAATTCTTTGGAGGATTGAGATCTGATTGAGTCCATATACTTTGATCTCCTTATCAAGAGTTCTCATCTCTAAGCCAAGTGAACCTTGATCAACATAGATGTTGACGAAAAACTGACACGTGCACTCAGATTCATGCGGCTTTCTTTGAATAGAACTTATTCTAGCATCAACCCAAACCTATAATTAAAAAAAAATCTAACTTATATGACTTCATAATTGTGTTGCAAATGTTACTACTACAAGAAAATTCAATAAACTCGGATTAAAAAAAAGTAACAAGTTTAAAATTTATCTTAAAAGTGACGCTTACAGGTTCAATATTTAAACCAAGTGAATCATTGGCTCGACGACGAGGGGCTGAAAGCACGCATATGTCGATTCCAGGACGTAAAAAACAAGAGCAATCAGATATAATAGCTTTCCTTGACCTTATTCGAATGTCTGATAAGGTACCTTTGTCCATAACCGTATGGTGATTATCTATGAAATGCATGGTTAGAGTTCCTGAATTGATTTTTATGAACTCCACAGGATGCCATGATCTAGAGTTAACTGCTTCAAAAGCTGTTTAGAAGGAAAACTATGAGGAATTAGTCAATAGGTTAAAAAAACAATCTTTACTAAAGAATGTGAATATATGATCATGTAAAATTGTATGCAATCAAGTTTGCCTTGTAGACTAATACTCTCCATATTCTTTTACTTTGATTAAGGCAAGGATATTATTCCTTATAGTATTGTAGAATTAGAATCAATAATATTTCATTAGTATTCATTCTGTTCAACGATTTTCTTTTATTTGTCACGCATAGTGATCAAGTTTTTTAGTAACCATGTTATTGGTGTGAAGTATCAACCCGCTTTGTCAATGACTAATCTCCATAGGGGAACCTGGATTACCACCTTTAGTTAGGCCTGTCATTCCAACCACATTTTATCCATCTACAAGGCTCGGAGTCCAGTTCCATAGAGACAAATGTATGTCAGTATACATAGTGATCAATTGATTAAAAAGAAAGAGGAAAGGCTTACGGTGAGCATTGAATGAATTCTTCGATTGATTTAGATGCCTTTTTCTGCTCATCATTGTTTGCAACTGCTAATTGACCTGCCAATGTTGTATGTGAGCAACTTCGGCAGGTGATTAGGCACACAAACTTCCACTTATAATCAAGGCTTCATTCACAAACAAATAAAAACTTTGAGTAATCAATCATTGATACAAAAATGCAATGGATATACATAGATCATGTCATAACAAATATCCTTTCATAAACTAAAAAATGCTTCATGTCATATCTTCTTCTTTTTTTGCCTCCAAATGATTATGTAAGGAAAATTAAGAATAAAATTATGTACTTCATACATATGAAAAGGGCATGACTTCATGTATGTCACAAGTAAGAAAAACAAAACTATGTTTATCTGTTTCATTTCCACATAAAACCCAAACTTATGAATCATAGTTCAAATCATGCTGTTGATGTGAGGAACTCATTGATGAATAATATATAATTATCTATACCAACATTGTTTGAGTCCTAAGATCGTTCCTGCCTTGGCTAACATCAAGACCTAATTCACCTAAACTTTTATGTAATAAAAAAAAAATCCTAAATAAGGAAAGTACAGTCGATTATCAAATGCTGTGTAGGTTACCAAAAATCAAACACTTTCATACATGTGAAGATTTCAAAGCTTCACATGTGAATTATATGCAGAAAAAAAAAACAAAAAATTGAGACTATGACACCCATTTCCACATGCACAAAATTGGCAACATTTTAATATCAACACCCCCAGAAAGAAAGAGAGAAAAAAAAACAATCTTTTATAAAAAGTCAAAAAAAAAAAAGCAATCTTTTTTACAGAGAATCCAAACACAAGTTGATGACAACAACCTAAGACAAAGTGAAAAAAACACAAACTTTGATCGATCAAAGACATGATCAGACAAGAGAATCAGATTGAGTAAATTAGTTACAGAAACATTAAATAGATTATAATTAGATGGAAATAGAAAAAAAGTGATGAAAATCTTACCAGAAGAGAGAAAAGAGAGGGCAGAGAAGAGAGAATCTAGTAAGTGTTAGAGTATCATGATGATGAAAGAGGAGAGAAGGAGATGAGGTAATAATGTTGCTGGAAATGTAGTTGTTGAGAATGAAGTGAGTACAGTGAGAGAGAAAAGAAAATAAAGTGAGGTATGAAAAAGTGTGTGCAGAGAGACAGTAGAAAAGAACCTTGAAGTTCGTGAAGTTGCATGAGAGAGAGAGAATGGTGGATATTCGCGGTTAATGGGGAAGGAGCAGGTTGTGAAGGTACTCTAACAACTTGGACTCTGTACCACTCTACGGAACCAAACATTATTACTCTTTTCTTTTGGTTCCAAAATTATTCACCTTATAACAAATTTGTTTCATCATAAATTATATCTTTATGATATATTTATGATATTCAAAATATATTAATATTTAGTCAAGATAATTTAATAAAATTTACATATTTTTTATTTATTATATAGTTTTAGTTTAATTACAGTTTTGATCTCTTTATTTTAGAGATTATCATTTATTTTGTTTTTTTAGTTTTTGATCTTTAGATAAAATTTTGGTCAAAAAATTAATAAATTTTTTTTTTTTAAGTCACACTGTATCATTGATTATAATAGATTTTATGTACAATTATTGTACTACAAGATCTTGAGATATGATACGACTTAAATTTATAAAAAAATTATATTTCATCGAATTTTTTATCAAAATTTTATTTGGAAATTAAAATCGGAGAAAAATAAAACACGAAGACTACTTTTTGTAATTAAGCTAAAATATGAGAATAAAACTACAATTAAATTTATATTTTTTAATATATGTAAAATATTTAAATGACTCAATAATTTTAATATGAAGACACTATTATGAAATAATGAAAGAAACAAGGATTTTATCAAATTATATGTGTCAATTACTTTCGATCTATTTTTATTGTCTTAAATGTAAAATAAAAACTAATAGTTTGTGTGTCACTTATTTTGTAACAAATGAGTAATATTTAACAATAGAAATATTTTATTAATTTAATTAATAAATATCGATATCGTTACTTTGAATGTCGTCTTTGAATTTAAATTTGATATTTCACAGTTGTATTTGATTTTCTAATAATATTTTTTATTTCATTTAACGATCGAAAAAAAAAACATTTACATTGTGATTGCATGTTCTACCGATTACACATAATTTCCCGTTTTAATTAATTTTATATGTTGATTTCAAATTAGACTATATAAATCATATAAATTTAGTACATGAAACTAGGCATGGCAACAGGGCAGGGCGGGGGCGAAGGCGGATTTCGCCTCCTCCACACACGCACCCAATTAATCAGTCGCCTCCTCCACACACGCATCCGATTAATCAGGTAAAACCCGCATCTGCTTCCGTTTCATAGCGGGAGTAAAATTTAAGCACCTATCTCCGCCTGCAACGGGTCGTGGATTTCTCCTCCCGCAACGGGTCGCGGATTTCCCCGCCAGCACCCGCACCCACTCAAATAAATAAAATTATAAATTTAAAAATTATATTTATTATAATAATATAATTATTATTAAATAATACTAAAATTAAAAATATTTTATACATAAATAAAATTATAATTTTTAATATTTAAAAAAAATATTAAATATATTAAATAAGTATTTGTATATAAAATTAAAAAATTACAATAATAATACTTGCGGGACGGGTTGATATCACCACCCCAAACCCGCCCGCCCCCGAATTTTAGTGTCGGAAAAAATCCGCACCCGCATCCAATTAAAGTGGGTTTTTCCGCCCAAATCAAGCGGGTTTGGGTGGATACCTGCGGATGCGGATTTTATTGTGATCCCTACATGAAACAATCTTTCATGATAAAACTGATAATCCAAAAGTGTAAATATGTAATAGAGTTACAACTTAGAATTCAAATCTAACATTTAATAAGTCACCGTAGCAAAAATATATACATATGTTTAATTTAATAGTTAGGATTAAATTTAGTTAAAAGTCTTCTAATTACATTTTTATATTTATTTTTTTGTTTGAAATTAAAATGGATTTTGATATGTTTTATAGTTCTTAAGAAAAATTGATTGATGGTTTGGATATAAACTAGATTTATTATCTTAAATTTATTGATTTAAGTAACTAAATAATTGATATAAAAAAAATTATGTACAAATTTTCATGTTGCTTAAAAGCATCTAGTTAAACAAAAATATAACTAAAAAATATATTTAAAGACTGATATATTTAATTAAAAATTAAAAATAATTTAATTTTTAGAATATCTTTCATGCCAAGTATTTTAATTTAGGACATATGCACCAAAACAACCTAAGCAAAGGTCAAAAACTCCTCAAATAGCATTATTTTCCTATAAAAGAAGACACGTTCACAAATCAATCCCAAACAAAATAAAAGTCGCAAGGCTATCCAATAATATCCATGTCAATTTCATTTTTTAACATTTGCTAATAATGGATATTTTTGTTCCTGCTAGCTAGTCAAATATTACCTTTATTTGACTTCACTAATCAGTTTGAATATATTTTTTTTATAATCATATGATAAGTATGAAGTATCTACATAGTTTTTCTGTCCAAAAAAAAAGTATATAGTGATTTTACCTATCATTAATCTCTATTGAGAAATGAATCTTTCTTACTAGTCAGTTTTTCTTGTTTCATTACTGCAAGGATCAAGCCTAATAACTTGTCTTAGAGACAGTATCATTGAATATTAATTGTTGTAAAGAAAATTGTTGAATATTAATGTAAATAAATTGAAACAAATTTAATATTTTTCTCGATACGGTAAGTATGATTTATAAATTGATGAAGAGTGTCATCAGAATGATTTTAAGAAAGGGGTGGTATTGAAATTTGAGAGTGTAAAAAAATATTTTTTTAGATGGTATCCATTCTGGAACTCAGATTCTTGTGGCAATTGTAACAAATTAAAGGTTTTTTTTTTCAACCCCTTCACATGCTTTTGATTTGTTTTTTTCAATGACCAAATCGTAAATATCATTGTACACCCACATATTTTGAATTTGAAATTAATATATAATATTTAATTTAATAATACTGATATTTATTAAATTTCAATACATGAATCTAATTTGACATATATTTATTAATTGAATTAAATTTTAAAATATTTTTCTATTATATGAGGGTGATACTTAAATATTGTTTAATCGGTTGCGATAAACTTTTGGGATAATTCTATACTGTAATTATCTTATATATTCTTTTCTTTTTTTAGATGTTTTTTATTTAACATTTTTTACTTTAATTATATATGAAAATGAGTAATATTAGTTTTTTTATTTTTATGAGAAAAATTTATGATGGGAAGTAAATCAGTTTTTACCACTTCTTTGGTGGGCCCGTTTTATACTCTTTCTTATTTAAGGATTATGACCGCATAATCATTATTCGACTATAGATAAATATGTTAATCTAAGCTGTCAATTTACTCACGAGTTTGTCAACTCCTCTTAAAGTATGTTTTTTTTAATAATAAAGTCATATAATTATAACAAAAAAATAAACACAATTGCAAAATTTTAAGTTTGAATATAAATAATGATATTCAACTTAATAATATTAGTATTTTATTAGTTGAATTATAATTTAAGGACTTTTTTAATTATATTTTAAATATTTGTTTATAAAAAAATTATATCTTAAATTATTTATTATTATCCATTTAAAAGTTCTTGATCAGTTTGTTTGGATTTCTTAAATTTATGGTAGTTGTTTTGGATAAAACTCAAATTCAATCCTTTTGAACTAGACATGACTCAAATTTTATCCATTTTGATTTAGATTTAAAATTAAACAACTATTGAATTAGGACATTGCAACACAACAAAAAAATTAAAAAAAAAGTCATTAGAGTTCACATAGTTATTTTCTCGCCATCATATATGATGGTAATTATAACCTTGTTATTTAATATTAGCCACATAGTTATTTTCTCGTCGTCATATATGATGGTAATTATAACATTGTTATTTAATATTAGCCATATGATAATAATAGTCACAAGACAATTACTAAATTACTTGCATCTAAAATAAAGTGTTAGTCCACGAATCACGACAAATACAACTTATCAACTTTGATAAATTATTTTTAAAATTTTTAATTATACAATATCCTACTAAAAGAACTGATGTAGCTAAATATCATTAGAAGAAGTGTTGAATAGGGATTTTGCTGTTTAAAAATAATTTCTAAGTGTTTTAAAAAACTATCCTTTCGCTGAGGATGGCTAGCTCGAGGATGAGATTCTTCAAATCGTTAGATCTAAGTTTAGCAAAAGAGTAAGAGTAGAGTAAGAGAGACACACACACAATTTTATACTGGTTCACCCAAAGATGGCTACGTCCAATCCTCACACTCTTGTGAGATTTCACTAACTTTCAAACAGATCGATCCTCAACCCGAGGATGATTACAAACCGTGTATTCTTTAGCTTCACCAAGCTTACAATCAATTTCCAAATATTTCCAAGTGTAACTCACAAGGAAATTATAAAGTGAAATGAGAGTGATTGATACTTAATACTTTCTCAAAAGATTTAGTGTAAGATCAAAGAATACTAGAAGTGAGGGTGTTTTTCTCTTGATAGCTTTAAGATGCTTGATCTTTTTATGCAAGTGTGTTGTGTGTATTCCAATGGAGAGCTTGTTTGCATTTTATAGAGATCCAAGCCCTTGATGACCATTGGAGCTTATTTCAAACATTCCAAGTCTTTCATCATATTAACGAAATTGCCATTGCAGCCATCCTCACTTTTCTTGTAACTTGATCTTGACAAGTCTTTGTCAATTCTCTTTTATTAGCAATGCATAGCTGTTATTTGACCATGTGAGCTGCATTTTTCGAAGACTTTAAGGTCTAGGTTGGTTTCACCTTTTGAGGTGATGTTGACAAGAGAGAAAAAGCTTAGCCTTTAAATTAGCCTTCACATGTGATCTTCCATTTTTTGCTTGTTTCAAGTTGCCTTTCTTCAACTTGACTTCTTTATGTATATATTCATGCAAACACATTTAATAGTCTGATTTTAGCCTTTGCACATGCTTGAAGAGTTGCTTTCACCTTTTCTGGCCTACAGCCTAGTCTGTCATCCTCTGCATACTAGATCTAGCTATTTTCATATTTTTCTTTTGACCTTTTGACTCTTGATTTTAATGCTTTGTTTATTCTGTTGGAAAAACCCCTATAACCTTATGCTCTATAATCCATGTCAATTACATGATGAATAACCAAAGGCGGAAGCATACCTGTGGGAATTGCCATTGATGAAATCCTGGAATGATGATAATAGAGCCAATAGGTTGGGTGATCTTCCTCAGCAAACCACCCTGAAGACCTTGCTCTCTTGATGGGGATAGAGAGAACCAGATAGTTTTCTCTTTTAGGGTTTGTGAAACTGAATAGTCTTGTTGTGTTTGCCTTGGGGACCACTACCCCTATATATAACTATTATTAGTTATATCCCAAATTGCAGTATTACTAATTCAGCCCCTCATTAAATTAGAAATCGTCTGGTATCTACACTATTAATTTTCATAATTATTATGCTCTTTAGCCATAAACTATTATATATTATTTGACCCCTAGTTTATTGGCTAATTATATAATGACCCTAACACACTTTATTAATTAATTACATATGTGACCCATAAATCTTACAATCTCCCACTGGTCACACATGTATCCTTAGAAGTGTGTTAGACTTTATGACGTCAAAAAATGTCATTATAATTACCTTGAGCCTAATCTAAATTGTCCCATCCATTAATCGTATCAGAACATGGAATCAAATAGGCTTTCGTCATAATAAGCATAACTAAACCCATCAATGATCACCCGCACTGACACAACTAAATGACATAGACCCATTATGAAAAGTGTAGCATGAAAATTACATAAAGTTGGTCAATGCATGTCAATTTTCAACTGGTCCTACTTTACCGAATGAGATCATACCATAACTCAAATGTACAAAGTAACCAAAACTGAATATTTTAAACTTTATTTCTGATCAGAAAATCCAAATACAATGTATTTGTATTTTACAAATAAACATAGAACATAAATTACATAATGGACGAAACTCCCACTAAAATCAAGATCCCTCAAACTGTAGCACACCCATGTGAGCAGTATGCTCATGAAAGACCTTGGGTGGTAGACCTTTAGTGAGCAGATCCGCAATCATGGAGTTTGTCCTTAAGTGTTCTATGGATATCTGTCCATTTTGTACCTTCTCTTTAAAAACTAGGAACTTAATGTCAATATGCTTTGACTTGGTTGAGTTCCTATTATTGTTAGAATACAAGACTGCTGATCTATTGTCACAATACAACTTAAGTGGTCTTTCAACCCCTTCAACTATTTTCAGCCCCGTGACAAAATTTCTCAGCCAAATGCCCTGGTCAAATGCCTCATGAATTACTACGAATTCTGCTGCCATGGTTGATGAAGCAGTAAGACCTTGCTTGGCACTATGCCAAGAAACTGCTCCACCAGCTAACCGAAAGACATAGCCTGAAGTTGATCTTAAGCTGTCTTAGCATCCCGCAAAATCCGAGTCAGAGTACCCAGTGATCTCTAACTGGTCTGACCACCTATATGTGAGCATGTAGTTTCTTGTTCTCTTCAAATATCTCATGACCCTCTTGGCTGCTTTCCAATGGTCAAGACCTGGATTGCTTAAATATCTGCCTAAAATCCCTACTATGAACGCTATGTTTGGACGCGTACATACTTGGGCATACATAAGACTCCCTACCGCTGAAGCATAAGGGATCTTTTGCATTTCTTGAATTTCCAAACTTCCCTTAGGGCACTGTTTGAGACTAAACTTGTCTCCCTTAGCAACTGGGGTGTCCCCTGGTTTGCAATTCTGTAAACCAAACCTTTTGAGAACCTTATCGATATAGCTCTTTTGTGATAATCCAAGAATACCTCGAGATCTGTCTCGGTGTATCTGAATTCCTAATACAAAAGAGGCGTCACCAAGATCTTTCATCTCAAAATGCTTTGATAGAAATTTCTTAGTTTCGTGCAACATGCCTATATCGTAAGTGGCAAGCAGTATGTCATAAACATACAAGACCAGGAAAATATGTTTGCTCCCACTGAACTTATGATACACACAATCATCAATTGTATTCATCTCAAAACCAAATGAGAGAATTACTTGATGAAATTTATGGTACCATTGACGAGAAGCTTGTTTTAACCCATAAATGGATTTTCTTAGTTTGCACACCATATTATTTGGGTCTCCCAACACAAATTTTTCTGGCTGCACCATATAGATCGTCTCATCAATGTCGCCATTGAGAAACGCTGTCTTTACATCCATTTGATGAAGCTCCAAATCAAAGTGAGCAACAAGATCCATGATTATTCTTAAAGAGTCCTTCGATGAAACCGGAGAGAAAGTCTCTTTATAATCAATCCCTTCCTTTTGAGTATAGCCCTTAGCCACAAGACATGCCTTATATCTCTCCATATTACCATTGGAATCCCGCTTGGTTTTAAAAATCCATTTGCAACCAATGGGTTTCACTCCTTCAGGTAATGAGATAAGTTCCCAAACTGAATTGTCTTGCATAGACTTATACTCCTCATTCATTGCTTCGATCCACTTATCTGAATGGGAATCTTGCATGGCTTGATGAAAGTTGACCGGGTCGTCTTCCGTCATGCCAACATTTTCCTCTACCTCATTGATAAATACTACATAATCATCCGAAATAGCATTTTTCCTTTCTCTAGTGGATCTCCGCAATGGAGCTGGCTCTTGAGGCACTTGTTCTTGAGGATCTTGAATTTGATCTGGATTTTGTTCTTCCTGAAAAACCAGATCATCTTGAGTTTGTTCAATAATGGGAAAGTCAATTGGTGGAAGAATCAGTTCTGGAATTGTTACTGATTCTTCCTCAAAGAGAAAATCTTTAACCTTAATCTTTCCCCCAAACTCAATATCCTCAAAGAACGTTGTTGTTCCCGTCTCAAAAATTGTTCTCAATTTTGGATCATAAAATTTATAGCCCCTTTATTTTTCTGAGTACCCTATAAAATAGCTGCTAATTGTTCGGGGTTCAAATTTCTTTTCATTCGGCCTATAAGGCCTTGCCTCAGCTGGACATCCCCAAACATGAAGGTGCTTCAGACTAGGCTTACGCCCAATCCAAAGCTCATAAGGTGTTTTAGCCGCTGCCTTAGTTGGTACTCTATTAAGAATGTATGCTGCTGTTTTTAATGCCTCTCCCCAGAGTGACTCTGGCAAGGTGGAATGACAAATCATACTCCTTACCATATCCTTAAGAGTCATGTTTCATCTTTCAGCTACACCATTCATGCTGGGTGATCCCGGCATAGTGTATTGTGGGATGATTCCACATTCCTTTAGGTATTTGGCAAATGGTCCCGGACGTTGTTAACCTGAACCGTCATATCTGCCGTAGTATTCACCACCACGATCAGATTTGACCTTTTTAATTCTCTTATTAAGTTGATTCTCAACTTCTGCCTTAAAGGATTTGAACACGTCTATTGATTGAGACTTTTCGTGAATTAGGTAAAGGTAGACATATCTAGAATAATCGTCTATGAATGATATAAAATATTGTTGGCCATTCCAAGAAGGAGTTGGAAATGGCCCACAGATGTCCGTATGTATCAATTCTAAGACGTCTGTAGCTCTATATGCGCCTAATTTCTTATCTTTAGTCTGTTTTCCTTTAATGCATGCTACACAAACGTTAAAGTCTGTGAAGTCAATGGAATCTAAAATTCCATTTGACACAAGTCGTTCAACTCTATTTCTAGAGATGTGACCTAGACGCTTGTGCCAAAGCACTCTTGAATTGAAATTGTCAATTTTTCGCTTAGTACCACGTGATTCCACACTCAAGGTTTCATTATAGTTAGTCACAGTTTCCAACAAATAAAGATTATCATAACCAGAAAGTAAATCGGTTCCAACAACATTCGAATTTAAAGACAAAGTGAATTCTTTATTCCCGAATGAACAATAATATCCTGATTTGTCCAAATAAGAAATAGAGACCAAATTCCTTCTAAATGACGGTACAACAAAAGTGTCTTCTAAATCCAAATAATGACTAGAACTTAATAATAATCTAAATTTTCCTATGGCTTCAACTTTTACCTTCTTCCTATCTCCTACATAGATGCATCTTTCAGCATCACTAGGCTTTCGGAAGTTCAGGCAACCTTGCATTGAAACACTGATGTTAGTAGTTGCACCAGAGTCTAACCACCAAGTGTTTCCAGGTACTGAAGCTAAATTAACCTCAGAACAGACCAAAGACATAATCATACCTTTCTTTACACGCCAAGCGTGATATTTGGCACAATCCTTCTTCACGTGTCCAGGACTCTTGCGGAAGAAGCAGTTGTTATCCTTAGTCTGCTTCTTTTGTTCTGGACCCTTAGCAGCAGCTTTGTTCTTGGGCTCCTCAATTCTTTTCCTTTTGCCCTTGTCTTTAGAGATGCTAGTAAAGTGAGCGCTTTCAGTCCTATCTTGCTTCAGTCTGTCCTCTTCTTGCACACATAATGAAATGAGCTCATTAAGAGTCCATTTCTCCTTTTGACAGTTATAAGTCACCTTAAACTGACTGAATTGCGAAGGAAGAGACAACAATACTAAATGAATGAGTAAGTCATCTGACAACTCAAGCTTTAGTCCTTTAAGCTTAGAAGCAATGTTGGACATCATCATAATGTGCTCTCTTATATTTCCCTTGCCTTGATACTTCATGGAAATTAAATTCTGAAGCAAAGAACTTGTTTCAGCCTTATCACTTTTTTCAAAGCATTTTTCCATCTCAACAAGGAAATTTTTAGCTGTAACTATCTCATCCGAGACAACACCTCTAAAGACCTCAGGAATGCCACGCTTTATTATCATAAGACTTATGCGATTTGAGCGATCCCACTTCTCATACTCTAATTTTTCCTCAGAAGAACTAGAGTCCTTAGAAGTAGAGGGTCGTTCAATTCTTAATGCAAGGTCTAGATCCATGCAGCCAAGAACGATCAGAATGTTCTCTTTCCATTCCTTAAAATTTGTCCCATTAAGGACAGGAATAGAACTCAAATTTGCAGATATGGAAGCAATAGATGCTGTGAATTAAATAAAGAACGAAACTTAGAAACTCACATTATAGGAAAATAAATTAGTAAATAAATAAATACATATGTTCAAATCATGGAATTTAATCCATCTCAAGATACCCAGTGCACCATTAGTGTCAAGTCTTTGGACAGCAACACCAACTGCTAGTGGTACTCTTGTTGCAACGATCAACTATTGACAATAAGACATGTCAAATAATAAACATTCCTTTGGGCCGATTTACTGCTCACATGTATACCAAATATTGTCACACATTTATCATTGCAGGTGTACATGTGATTCTGCCTAATATTAACCTTCCTTTGGGTCGGTCAATACCCGTATGAATAATCATATACACAGTCATTTGACACTCTTCACGAGCAATTTAGACAAGAGAGGTCACTTTGGCGACATCAAGTTTCAATTAACTCATTCAAAGTGTCAAACTTGACTTGAACATATATTTATTATATCCAAATAAAACAATATTTAAAAAAAAATATTGTTCACTAATATAAATTGTGTTTCATTAGTATTTGATAATTATTGTTTTATCAAAATTCAAAATTTAACAATAATGTGTTTGAAACAGATTATTGATGACTATATTCCCACAAATCAAATAAACATAACAACTCATCTCTAAATAGTAAAAATAAACGCACAACAAAGGCAACTGTGATAGTTCCAAAAAAAACCATGCCACAGCGTCAGCACAAATATGTCAGTTTGCAGGCTGATATAGTAGAACAGTTATAAAGAAGGAATTCAATTAATATTTAGTTTAAGAGATAGAAATAGAACGATCATATCAATTTCAAGTTTCCAAAAACGAGAAAATTAGCATTTAACACATTTTCGTTATATGGAAAGAAATAATAGCTAACATCACCAATACAGATTTGGCTTCCCTCAAGAAATCCAGCTAACATCACCAATCATAGATTTAATAAGATATAATCATTTAATCTTGTAATCATCACTCTAAAGTAAATCACTCAGTCGGAAAGAGCCAAATTCTACTAGCATATATACTTATATATGAAAAGATGAAGGTATTCAGGAATGTAAACAGTAAAGAAAAAAAAAATTGGCAAGCGCTACAATTAAGGTGCACTAGCCATCTGAAGCAGTTCTCAAGGATGAAACTTAAAATACTTACTTTTACAATCTTAGAACACAAAAAAAAAAAATCATGTTAAATTGAAATCACATAACCATGTAGCTCAATTAATTTAATGGGAGGTCTTGAGTTTGACTCAAAAGTCTCAACAGGAGCAAAATTGCTTTTCTTTAAACCAAAATTAAATTATTAAGGCAACACATCCTGCTGATAATATTTGATTGAGATACACTATCAAAAATTCCCAAATTACAAACCCTAAGATTTCAATCATGTCAAAATCTCCAAATTGAATCCTAAAAACAAAGATAATAATTGAATTTCATCATGAATTAAATATGGTAGGCTCTGATACCAATTGTTGGAAAAACTCCTATAACCTTATACTTTATAATCCATGTCAATTACATGATGAATAATCAAAGGCGGAAGCGTACATGTGGGAATTGCCATTGATGAAATCCTGGGATGATGATAATAGAGCCAATAGGTTGGGTGATCTTCCTCAGCAAACCACCCTGAAGACCTTGCTCTCTTGATGGGGATAGAGAGAACCAGAGAACCAGAGAGTTTTCTCTTTTAGGGTTTGTGAAACTGAATAGTCTTGTTGTGTTTGCCTTGGGGACCACTACCCCTATATATAACTATTATTAGTTATATCCCAAATTGCAGTATTACTAATTCAGCCCCTCATTAAATTAGAAACCGCCTGGTATCTACACTATTAATTTTCATAATTATTATGCTCTTTAGCCATAAACTATTATATATTATTTGACCCCTAGTTTATTGGCTAATTATATAATGACCCTAACACACTTTATTAATTAATTACATATGTGACCCATAAATCTTACATATTCATGTTTGACATTATTATGCATTTGAATAAACACATCTGTATTAGTGAACGATCAGATTGTCCAGATATGGAGTTTTTTTCAAATTGCAGGTCATCCTCACTGTTAGCAATTTTCATCCTCACGTTTGCAGCAATTTTCTTCCTCATATTTCAATCATATTTTACTTCCTTTTGCTTTAATGATTAACAATCTATCTTCTTGTATGAATACACTCAAAAACACATGTTAGTCATTAATCACAATCATAATCTTTAAACAATTTTGTTATCATTAAAATCATTTGAGAGATTTTGTCTCAACAAGAACACCTAACATAGATATTAAGTGCACATTATTCTAATCCTATAGCATCTCATTCTTAAACACAAACTTACTTTTTATCTCTATATACATAATTGTTGCATCATACAACAATTGTATATATAAAGTTTTTTCCTTTAAATAATATACTTTTAAACATGAAATAAGAGTTCTCAATGTGAATGGATGAAACATGGATTTTAGACTTTGGTTCATTTTGGGTCCGATAAACATCTAATCTAAATAATTAAATTAAAAACAATTCAATTTAAAATAAATTATTCACTTTTAATAAATAAATAAATAAAATCTAATCATATTAGATATGGTTAATTATAAAATCCATAGGTATCAAAAAATCAATCTAGTACGGGACACAATAGTTTGAAATATTACTTGTTATGCACATCCCCTCAATGCTTTGGGCCTTTTGATAGACGAATTCACCAGCTCCATCACCACACTTTTATCCTCTTCAACGTTGAGGATCTTATGAGAAAATTAGAATACAAATATTTTGGCCATGATTTGAGAGAATGACTACTGCACAAAATACCTGTTAAGATTGTTTCACCTTATTAATGATAAAAGATAATATTGTTAGATTAAACGTATTATAACAGTAACAAATTAATTTGTTATTTAATATTAAATTTTTTATTTTTTATTTATTATCGTCTTCTTTAACTATATAGCTTTTAGTAGATGTGATAAACACCAAATGTAAAAGAATTTAAAGTTTTTATTGTTTTTATCTCTTATTTATATATTCAATTATAAAAATGATTCAGATATAGTATATAATATTAATTTTTAATACTTTATTTTAATATTTTTAAATGTATTTATTTTATTTTTATATTTCATTATATTATTTATCGATAATGATATTCAACATAACATAAAAAAAATGTTATTTCCACTCTTTACATATTATAATTTTTTGTTTAATATTTGCTTAAGTATTTCATCAAAAGCTAAGGAACAAACCAATGTTAATTTTTTTAAAAATAATTATTTTTTAGCAAACATTTTTTTAAGAAAACAACTAATGTTAAGTTATATTATATATTATATTTGTTAATATTTTTCTGAAGATGGTGATTGAACCAACAGCATAATCAATTGCTATATTCTTTAATTCTCTTATCTTAATCATCAAATTAATTTTATATATTCATATTAGATTCGAAAGTTGAATTAAATTTTGAAGAAGGATGTTTATTCTCTAACACATACTTTTCATATATTTTTTAATGGTAAAAATTATTAGAACATCTTCAATGGTACAAACAATCATGAGTAATTTGAGTGGACTACGACATCGTATCACTTTGAAACAATTAATTTAACTTTTATCACTTTGAAACAATTAATTTAACTTTTATTCCAATGATTTAACTCTTAGTTAAGAATTTATGATGTATTATACAACTAACTTTATATTAATATTTTATTTATATTTAATTTAATTTTAACTTAAAATATTGAGTTTACCAACACCAAAAACAAGAAAAAAAATAAATAAAAAAAATAAAAAACAATTACTTCAACAACTTTTAATTGTCTAGTTTATCACCTAAATATTTTCAATGGTAAAACTATTGAAAACCCCACTTTTTAGTGTGAATGACTTGGAAGAGCCACCACCGAAGGTGCTCTTATAAATCTCATTAAATTATATAAATTTAATAAAATATTTATATAAATTTTAATCAACAAAAATATCTTTAAAAATATATTAAGAGTATGTAGCATTACTCTTAAAATTTAAGGTAATCAAATTTCAAAGTTACCTTATAGGCTTATACAGTCATTTTCAAAGTCCATTTTCAGATAGGCCCAACCAAAACCAAGCCCCAGAAAATATTTTTGAAAGAAGGTACAACAACTACGTAGAAGAGCTTTTTTGGACACATTCCATCTTAAAAAATACTACACTTGCTATAAAATACCTGTCAAAATTGGTCTGACAATTGTTTTTAAGTCTAGTACTCAAATTTGAATCATGGTTAAAATAATTATTAATTAAATTTTATTTATTTTCGACTAAATTTTGTATTACTATGACTTTTTTTTACCCAGACGGTTAAAAAAAACTTTAAGATCGTCTCAGTTGATTAAAATTCATTCTTATTTTATCTTATTAAATAGAAAAAAAAAATAATCTTTAATAGAAAAAATCGCAGTCAAGGCCAATTCGAATCAACAACAGTTGCACCATAATCAGAACCAGGGTGTGTATGCATAGTCAAAACCACCAGCCAGATTTCTCAAGTAAAACATAGATGCTGTATTTCCTAAGCTCAAAAATCTTGTTACCGTACTTCTTTTGGAGTTAAAGAAGGTGAAGCTTTGGGACTATGCAAAATCCCTTGAGTTAAATGCAGTCATTTTTGAATTAGATAGTCAAATAATTGTTTCTAGTGCAAATTCATGCTCCAAGGATAATTCTAAAAGTTTGGAGAAATTGTCAACCAGTTTAGAACATTTTACTGTCAAAAACCAAACTGTGAGATTAAGTTTGTAAAGAGGTAAACAACACTTTGACAAAAGTGGCCACAGAGAACAACAGCTAACATAAATCACATATAAAGCACAAATGAAACAGTAACAAAATTCAGAATATTTATAAACTTTTATTACTTCTTTTGTTTCTAAACATAAATACTAACAACAAAGTTTTAATATAGTTGAGATATACTAGTTGTCCTTTGTATGTTAACATGAAAAACTAAGGTCAAAATCAGTGCTCAATATGCTGGTATTAGACTTATAAAGTACTGTACATGAGTTTTAAGGCAGTCCTAATTAAAACCAGAAAACAAAGTAAACGAAAAAAATGAACAAATGTTGTCAGCTAAATTCCCCATTTTACAAAAAAACCCTATAGAGAATTAGCATATTTAACAGAAAAAACCAACATAAAGAAGACACATATTTCGTATATGTTTTATGCACCTATAAAGCTAAAAGGAGAGCAAATCCAAGAGACAAACGACAAGCATGAAGTATTCTGTAACCATTCTTCCCACCTTAGATTCCTCTTGAATCATGACTCATATCATGGTTCATATCATAATCCAAATTAAGAAATGGTGTATCTTCCACTCCAATATTGAAGTTCCCTGGTTCTTCTGTTTTCAAGAAATCTAATCCATAATCAACACCTGATGCTGCGTGTTCCATATGGGGCAAACTTCCCAACAGTTTAGCATCTGGATTTTCCAATTCATAAAAGAAACTTGAAGAAGTCCCAACCTGAGGATTACTTTGTTCAGGAAAACCCATTTGTCCAAAATCCAAACTTTGCACCAACCCAGATTCATCAATTGGATTGTTATCTATATGCCCCAAGAGCTCATCCACCTGAAATAACTCATCCATTGAAAAGCTCTTCAAGTAATCACCATTGAAGTCAAAGTCATCAATCCATGAAAGATCCATCTGGCCATTACATACACCCTCTCCAATCTGTACATCATGTGTTAGTGTCTGTGTTTGTGTTCCTTCTGATTTTCCGTCTTGGATTTCCCCACCTCCAGGGTCTATAATATCAGCAGGCTCATCTTTAGGCTCTTGCTTCATTCTACTAATTGGAGAACTAGCTTCATAAACATCGCGATAAACAGCAACAGTATTATCACTTTTCATATTGACAGGTTTTGGTATCTCCTTAACATCCTCAACAGCAAAAACATCAGAATGACTAGATGCAGTTGTTATCTCAGATGTCGCAGGAGTAGTTGCAACTGAGGAACAAGAATAGTTAGCAGCGGTTAATGTCGATTCCTTCAAAGACTCCTTAATAGAACTATAATCTGATACATGAGGGAAGTTAAGACGTGCAGAAGGACCATACATAGCTCTAGCAGCTTCATCATAAGCAAGAGCAGCCTCTTGAGCAGTAGAAAAAGTGCCTAACCAAAGTCTTTTGCCTCTATTTGGTTCCCTGATTTCACCAACCCATTTCCCCCAAGTCCTCTGTCTAACACCTCTATAATTACACTCTGAGTTTTGAGGTCCTCCTTTACCTTTCATACACCCTTTCTTTGATCCTTTCGCCGGTGCTTTACGCTTCGGTTTAGCATCATCTTTAGCAGCAGCAGCATATATATGCTCATTGTATTCCTTCCACTTTGCAATAGTCTCAGCCACAGATCTTGTACCTTTTCCTCTACTCCTAGTTTTCCTCTTTCTAGAAGTTTCAATAGGCGCAAGAAAAACATTACCACTTTGTTCATAAGCAGCACCCATATTCACAAATTCAGAAACTTCACTAGTAATCCTTTCACAGCAACCACCTTCCAAATAAATTAACAGTGTTTCCACACTCAACAATAAACTTCAGGATCTGCTACAAAAACAAACAAAAAAGAAACCAATCAATAACACTAAAAATCCCAGAAAATCAGACGCAAAACGTGAAAAAGCACAAAATGGATTTCACAATATACGCTTATTTATAATTACTAATAAAATAATAATTAGAAATCACACCAAGAATGAAATTTCCTTAGCCACCAAGTAATAGACTGAGTAGACAAAAAAACAAATACTTGGTGGGCAAGATTTGTTTATTTTTTGCCAAAAAAAGAATTTTTTTTGCCACTACACAAAATCGAGAAGCGGAAACCAAAACAAAACAAAAAACTTCCAAATCAGGTACCCAGAAAAATTGATAGGAAAAGGGAGAAAAATTATCAAGAAAGAGCTAAAGAATAATTAAAAAAAAAAAATGGGTAAAAAAAAAATGCAACTAACCTATGCTATATTGATACTTGAATTCTTGAGAGAAGCTTTCCAGGGTTTTTCTTTATCCCTTTTTGTCTTTTTTATTTTCTTTCTCTGAGAGTGTTTTTGTATTGAGACAGAAATAGAACAAGGTTTTTGATTTTGATATTTCTATTTTATGAACAATGCGTATAGCGGATTTTAGAAAAAATCTTTGATTTGGCACGCTAAAATATCTATTTATAGCGTTCTCTAGATATTTCTGATATTTTTTAATTTGCTTATGGATACTGGTGACGTGGCGTTTCCTTAGTCGCGTTATTGTGGTTCGGAAGTCCGAACCTTGTGGCACGTGTATGTCGAACCTTCCCGAGCCACATGAAGGAGCCTTTCGTTTTCCTTCTTCTCAAGTTTTTGCTTTATTATATTTTTCATTTTTTATAATGTCTCCGATAGGTCCACTATTTTGTAAATATTTTCGATTATGCCATTGTTCTGTATCTCCTCTTAAATATCTATGACTAGTGATTTATGTTTATTTTAACTTTTTATTTCTTGATAAATATATGGTTTTTGTTTTTGAAAAGTTAATAAATATCTAGTTAGGTTAATTAGTACTATCAATGAATGTCATACGGAGTGGAATAATTGCGTTTGCAGCATGCAGCGTCCTTCTGGATGCTAACGTCTGGTAAGTGGGCCTTATTTCAAAGAAACTGGGCCCGTGGCCCAATCGTGTGAGATATGCTAGTTCAACAAAAAAAAAATGATTGCTCATATTCTCTCACTTTCCCGACATTTTATCGTCACTTGGCTTTTGATAGTGTCAATTTATCTGAACTCAACTTTCAATCTAACATTAACTAAAATATATCATCATATGCCAACTTTTGGTAGTATATTCAAATATGAACAAAACAGAGGGCAAATAAACATTTTAAAAAAAATGTTGGTTCGCTTTTAGAAAATTTTACTTTATAATTCACAATTATATATCTGTCCACAAAATCCTCTAAAAAAAACTAGGTTTACTCTTAATCTTTAGTTTTATAAGAAAAAAATTAAAATTTACCATCCCAAGAGTTTCCAAATGTGTTAGTAGAAAACTCTAAGTTAAAGTTTACCCGAATAAATTTTTGTTTTCAAAAACATAATTTAATTTTTTTTGAATTTAAATGTGTTATGAAAAAGTTTTATTTTCTCAACAGTCTTTTTTAAACAGTAATAAAGCTTTGA
Organism: Cicer judaicum; assembly: GCA_037974835.1. Classification (NCBI taxonomy): domain Eukaryota; kingdom Viridiplantae; phylum Streptophyta; class Magnoliopsida; order Fabales; family Fabaceae; genus Cicer; species Cicer judaicum. The sequence goes on from JBBPBS010000247.1 coordinate 1,515,709, forward strand.
AAGATGAGTATGCGAATTAATGTTGTTAACTTCTTTCATTTATAAAGTAATTTGAACAATCAACTCATTTTAATGTGTCGGTTGAATTTTAACATTTCAAGTCATTAAATCAATAAAAAATTTAAACTTAAAAGATACATACATGCAATTTAATATAACTTAAAAGTAGTGTATAAATATTATATTAAAAGTGTTGTATTCAACTCCATGAATGTCTAAAAGTTATTATTTTTCAATACAAAATTTTTATTTTGTTGATTCCTTAGCAAGTATCCTTAAGGCACATGTTCAAAATACACCATAACTAATATGTTATAATTTTCCCCATTTAATTCTAAATATTTTCCATTTGAAAATAAATAGATATAATGAATATTATATTATTATTTGTAAATAATATATTATTTTCTCAAAATTAAAGTGTTTATTAAATAAAGAGAATCTCAATCCATAAAAAATATTGATCAACTAATAGTACATCATTCTTATTTAAATTATAAAAAAAATCAATTATATAATTTCAATTTGTCTTGGACAAATATAATTATCTCACATATCTTAACATAATTTATCAGAGACACAATGACTGCATTTATGATCATTTTACTACAGATAATTGTTAATATTATTAAAGCCTACATTCTTTACATGTAGAAATGCAGTCGCTTCAAGTTAAATGATTACTTATTATAGTCATTACAAGAATCACTTATATGATACTTACATAACTATATACATAACAATGTGTTGAAGAAGGAAAAAAAATTGTTTTTAGAGAGATGTTCTCCCTCCTCTTTAGAAAATTCCCCAACCTTAGAATTTAGTAGGGACCTATTTTCTACTTATTTGACGGTCTCCTTCCTTTCTTAGGGATGAAAACCCGCATAATAGGTATGGGTGTGGGTACGGGTACTATAGTACTCACCCCGCCCCACACCCGCACTTATATAAATATATTATTTATTTATTTATTATATTAATATTTAGTTTAATTAATTGTTTTTCTTTATATTTTAATATCTATTAATATCATTGAACCATTACAATATTTATAATCAAATCAAAAGATAAACGTTTCCAAACTTTTTAAGAATTTGTTTATGATGAATAGTTAAATAATCGTGTCTTCATAACCAAGAGTTCGTGTCTTTATAATTATACTTGCAACTTCTTATAAATTGTTTTTATTGATCTCAAATAATATTATCGTAAGAGTTGCAACTTCATAAAATATTATTATGGATATTTGTAGAATTACATTTGTAACTAAGTTGAGTTTTTTTTATATCTCTTTAATTAAGAGAAAGGTTCTAAAGCAAAATCTGATTAACTATATAAAAAATAATAATAATAAATAAAAAATGCATTAAATCCTTTTGGAATTATTAAGATGAATGTCGATGGTGGTTATATCTATATTGATGGCTCATTGATTTGTGGGGGAATTCTCTGCGACGATATGAAGAGTTCATCTATAATTTTTATTGTAAAGTAACGTCAAAGTGACCATAATATGAACATTTTGCAATAGTGTTTTATTGTCTATTAAAAACGATATTACTAAAGTTATTTTTGAAACCAACTCATTGAACCTCATTTCTATAATTAATGAAAAATTATATTAAGTTTACTCCATTTATTATCCTCTTCAAAAAGAATCTCTATATTACCTCAGATAAATTTATTCTCTAGATTATTCTCTAAGAAAAACAAAAAGGATGTGCTCATTTCTTAGACCAATTTGATCATAATGTTCTTTTTTTATTCAAATGGTATACCCATTTTGTTCCTTTTCTTTTTTGTTAGATTTATTCATGATGTATAATGTTCGATGTTATCATTATCATCTTTCATTTTAGTTAGTATAATTTTTTTTTTTAATAAAACAAAAATGTCTCAACAAATCATATTTTCTTTATTAGTTAACTCATGAGTTGCCATTGTATTATACTATAGATCTCTTCCTTGGATAAAAATATGGAGGAAGATTTACGGGAATTTGAAACTGAAAGAGAGAGTTTGTTGCATAAAAATACTAATCTCTCTTTCATTATATTAAATGCACCATTTGTGATCTTTATTTATTTCATATTATTTATAAATTTAACAATGAAATATTAATTATTTGTCTCTATTAAATTATATTACATCACAACTCATTTAACAATCTCATTAACTACTCTTAATAAAGATATTTTAGTAAATTAAAATTATTTTATTATTAAAAAATCAACAGACAGCCTTAACTAAACAATTATAATGAGATGGAAGAAGTTTTATCTAAAAAAAGTCGATATAAGAGAGTTTGTTGTACAAATAATATTTTATCATCAACTTTTACAATTTTATTTTTATATGTATACCATAAATTCTAATACATTATTATTTAGTAGATATATTAACATATAAGATTTAATTGGTCTACATTGACACTACAAATATATTTTGTATTGTCAATCAATTTCAACCATTAAATAATTAAAAATATTTAAATTTTATATTAAATAAATCAAAAATCATCACTATGAATGACTGTAGCGTGTTGACAAATAAACAAAAATATACCCTATTAATGTATAGTAATTAAATTCTAAAACATATATAATATATAAATAAATTACAAACAAAACTTAATAAAATATATACACATATTCGTGCAGTAAAAGAAACAAACGGACGGGCACAAAGTATCGCATACTAGTTATTAATTATAAAGTTTAATTGTAATTTTAATCTTTTTATTTTTATTGATTTATAAATTTGATTATTTATTTTTAAAATTGAAATTTTTGGTAATTTTTTTATTATTTTTTAATTAAAAAATATTTTAAATAATGCGATATGTGATAGAATGTTGCAAAATAATTAATATCTATAAAATTGAAATAAAATATTATTAAAATTTTAATTTCAACTTCAGAAATTTTCTATATTTTCAATTTAATTGATGACTATCAATAATTAATGCATTTAAATAATTTTATATTATAAAATTGTATGTCACGACCTTAAAAATATGTTAAATCATCGTTTTATAGTTAAAAAAATGTGAGAGATCAGTCAAAACTGTTGACTTTTAAAATAGAAGATCAATTCTATAAATTAATAATAATTAAATGAGCAAAAATGCAATTAAACTTAATTATAAGTATACCATTTATTATTTTCATCCTTACATGTAAGATTCTCTTGCAAAAGGATTTATCCCTTTATATAAAATTTTATTTGAATTATAATAAGAATTAATTAGTTTTTCACAAAAACACGTTTTATTTTTTAAATAACCTTTTTATTAAATATAAAATATTAAAAGACTAACTACTTCACTTTTAATAATTCAAACATAATTTTTTTTAAGATATACATTATTAACAAATTTAATATAATTTTTTTTAGTTCTTATACATTAATCACATAGATGTTCATATAGGGACGAATGTTAGTTTGATTTAAGAATATTGTTATACTATGATGTTAATAAAAAGAGCATATTATACTATTTAATATGATTCCACCGTGAAATCATTCTTTATTTGTTTTTTATAGCAATTCTTGATGTGTTATACATATTAAATATTTTTATTATGTTCTATAATTTAACGAATAACACAGTAAACTCTATCTTGTATATATATAAATGAAGCTCCCAAATTCGAGGAAATCTAACAGTTTCTACATCATACTCTATGGATTCTCATTTCTAGAATTTAAATGAACAAAACGCCGTTTCATTGCAAATGCCAAAAAGTAGGATAAATGGCTTCCAAAGCGGCACTTATTGGAATCTCAAGGGATAAATATTGCTTTCAATATTTGTTTTATTTGACAGAAATGGGAATTAAAGAAGATAAAAAAACGTTACATTTGCAATAAATTCTTTATTTTGGTATATCATCGTATTATTATAACTGTTTAATATAATAACTGTATAATTAATTATTGTAGGTAATTGTCGCTTAAAATAATTTTACATTTTTAATACATACTTATTAAATTTATTAAAATAAGATAAATATTAAATCTAAATATAAAAATAAAATATTGAAAGTGCATAAGAAAAAATATTTTCTTTTTAATTTCAATTTTATTTTTTCAATATAAGTTTATTTTTTCAATTATTTAACAATTGTCTTTAAAACACTTAAAAGAAAAGAAATATTTATACACTTCAATAACATACTACTATTATTGACTCTAACTAAATACTTTTTTGATTGTTAATTTTAACATTTCAATTCTCACATAAATACAATTCTAACAATTTAAAATTCGATAGTGAAATAAATAAAAGTGTAATTTTTAATTATTTTAGTTAAGATTTAAATTTTTATATTTTTTAACCAATTTATTACAAATTAAAATTTATTAATTATTTAACTAATTCTAATTATGAATTTTTACTTAAAAACATCGATATACATATATTTCTTCAAATATTTTATGTATAATTCTAAAATAAAACATAACTTTAAAAGTTATAATAAATTTAAAAAAAAATTATAAAATTAAAAATCATACCGAAAAAATATAAAAAAGAGAATGCACTGAATTTGTCTCAATTGAAATGGATAAGTGGTATAGAAAGAGTTCGAACTTTACTCTCATCAAAATTATCAATAATTTGATTTATTAATATTTGTCATTGCATTTCAAAAACAATTTGGTAGTTGAAAAAAAAACTGGCACGTAAGTAAGGTACGTGTACGTTAGAGTGTGGTTTCCCTTATATAAGGAATAGGAATAATAGTAATGAGACACTATCCCTATGATTAGGCATATTAACACATCAAATTGCATGCACGTGAGACACGTGTCAAGTCAGCTAATGGCCACTATTTTATACAAGCTAATGATGACACGTCATTTTGACGGTATGCGGTTTAACTAAATCCACGACTGCCTAAACCTAACAACTTTACTGCACAATTTGAGAGATTGAGAGAGTTGCTAAAAATGTGAATGTCAAAGAACAAAGACAAGTAGTTGTTGTTGTTGTTTCGTTAAGAGGAACCAAATGTGTGGTGGAGAAAAATGTTAAATTCTCTCCATTTATTAATTTTAAAAATAATAGATAATTATGATTCATTATTACCCTTCCAGAGGCGCGTATAAATTTTTGGTGGAGGAAGATAATGTTGCATCTTTAATTTCTTTTGACTTTATTTGGATTTAAATGGCCTCTTTTAAACAAAGTTTCCATGTGATTAATAATTAATAGACAATTCACTTCTAATTTTTTTTAATTTACTCGTATTATTTTTATATATTAATAATAAATATTTAACTTATTTTTTATATTTATGAGTTATCGATTATAGATATATTTTTAATAATTTTTTTATATTTATTAATGATAAATATTTAGCTTTTAAATTTATCTAAAAAATATATATCATATTTTTTATACATTAATTATAAATATTTATTTGATATTTTATTTTTATGTTTGATAATAATATTTTTTATATATCAA
>JBBPBS010000247.1:1524269-1579864 GCA_037974835.1 Cicer judaicum
TTTTATTTATTTATTTAGGATAGTTAAATATAAAAATATACTAATTCATTCGAACAGTATAAAAAAATGGAGTAACTAAGACTACCCTCGTCTTTACAAATAATTACACCTATTATCCTTTACTTAAATAATATTAGTAGGTTTTATTTTTTTATTAATTAAACTCTAGATTAACATTATAATTTCTCCCAATAATGATAAGATGTTGAGACAAGAATTGACATTTTTTGTGTCTGCAAATCAAACGTAAATAAAAAACAAAATCATTCATGCAATAACAATTTCCTCCGTCATTAACTACATTACTAATCACTAATATTTATCTATAAAAGTTAAGATAAAATATTTCTATAATCTTTTTAATTAATTTTAAATAATAATTTAATTTTTAACTTATTTTTCTCGAATTAGAAAAGAGACCACATGAGTAATTCATTACCTTAAACTAAATTAAGTTAAGAGTCTTTATAAGTAATTTATAAATGAAAAAATGGAGAAGGATATTTGTGAAAATTTAATTACGTGAGTAAAAGATGTGGAAGTATAACAATGCCATGGTTTTGTCACTTAAAAAGATTATTTTACCTTATACTCATAAAGTTATATCTTTATCAAGCAATTTTGGAAGAATATTTCTAAAAGTCAATTTGAAAATTTTCGATTACTCAAACTTAATTCTAATTTTTCTTAAACACAAATATATTTAAAAAACTTAAATTTAATTTTTTTTAATTTTTTTTTGTGCTTTAGGAAACTCAAGTTTTATGTTTTCCATAGTATGTATTTTAAAAAAATTAAATTAAATTTTCTCAATTATAATTGTTTCGCGAAAAATTTTGAATCAAATTTTCTTAAAACACATTTGAGTTTTGAAAAAGAAAATTCAAAATTTTCTGAATAATTTGTTGAGGTGGGATTTCTTTTTTTGGAGAATTTGTTCAAAAAAATTTATAAAATGAATAGTTTCAGTAGAATATATATATATAATTGTTGTGGTATGAGTAAAATTTTCCACTTATATTCGTGCTAGTCCAATGTGAAAGAAGGACGGGTCCAAAAGTACTCCTTCAAAGTCCAAGCTCAAATAGGTCATGCTTTCATAGCCCTCCCCTCATTTTGATGGACATTGAATATATGCATTATAAACACAAACCTTGCACAATTTCGAAGATATTTTTGGCCCAACACCCCCTAAAATTTGAGCCATACCCTACATTTTTTATTTGAAAATAACTCAATTTTTATCCCTGCTATTTTGACATACCTACATTGAAAATTTTCGGACACAGCTCTCACCGTTACAAACTACCAATTTTTTATTTTCTCAAAATTTTGATATATTCAATGCTCCTGTCCCTTCTTAATTGAGACTATCCTTTATATAAATAGCGAGACTATTCAATATACATTTTTCTTATCATATCTTATTTCTCACTTTCCTCGTATAGTTATTTACTTGAGTGACGGAGTATTTACACGTATCATTTCTATGATTGGATACAAAATATTATTTGAATACTGAAGTCGTTCATTCATCTTGGTCCATTTTAGATCGATATATATTTATTATGAGTCTTTTATTTCATTTTTTTGTTGAAAAAACTTACCCTTTAATTTTTATTGTTACAGGTTATGTTTATGTTTCGTAGTTGAAATAGATGATGTAAAATATTAGTATTATTTTTTAGGGGAATTAGCAAACATTTGTGAATTATACATTTTTTTTTGTCGATAAAATAAATGGTAAATAAACTCGTATACAACTATGAGATTTTATATTCAAATTTAAAATAAAATATTCGAACTAGTAATATCAATAATTATCAATTAAAAATAATATTTTAAATAAATTATAAATTTTAATGAACATGAAACTATATATGATTATTTGAGTTATAAATTTAGTCGTCAATTTGTACCATTAGAGCGTATTCTTATTAGAAATATTTAATGCATGGTACAAATAAATGTCGTCTCTAGTTTAACAAGTGTAGTAAAAATTAGATTTGAATTTTTTTTCTCTCTCTCCTTTTCTCCCTAGTGTGTTAAGAGAAAGATAAATATCTAAATATAACCAAAATAATTTTTATAAAAATTATATTATACATAAAAATTGTTTATGTTTCTATCTCTCTTAATACAAGAGATAAAAAAAAGAGCAAAATGATAAAATTAAAATTTATAAAAATTTGTATTAATAAAAATTATTAATTTAATCTTTAAATTTTAACTCAAATGATAAATATTGATAGTATTAAATTGGACGAATTATCTCATATTTGAATTCTAGACTTCATGTGTGAGTTTATGTAAACATTATGTAGCAAATTGGGTTTTGAACCCAGGGAAGACAGTGCAATTGCAATAACTTTTCACTACTGGTATGCAAACAATGCATGTGTAATGTATTTGTTTTATATCATATTTATATTTTTTTTCGTTTTGGTTATTTTTGTAGTATGAATAATTATGTTATAATAAATTTATTTCATACATATATCAAATAAAAGATATAATATTATATTTTAATTATATAATTATATGAGAATTTTATTTATTATCAAACTACGTCTTAAAGTGAATAGTTTTGTCATCTTAATATAGTTTAGTTTTTATGTTTAGTGATCTTTAATAATTTTAATTATTTTTGAATTAGCCACGACATCTTTAATTAATTAAAATTATTTCTAAAGTTTCGATAAATACTTAAATATTTATATACGTAAGGTGCAAAATTGTGTATATAATTTAACATATTCATCATAAATTTTAAATAAATCCTATAATTTTCATGTCACAAGATTTATTGTATGGTATGTTTACATTAGCAATACATGCAATTTGGATAAATAAGCCTCAATTTTGACATGAACAATTAAGAATCTATATATGGTTTAAAACAAGTCTCCCATCAATGATATCTTAAATTATATGAAATTCTTTCTTCAATTGGATTTGTAGAATATCCCATGGAACAATGCATATGTCCGAAAGTCAATAAGAGTAAAATTTGTTTTCTTGTTTTACATGTGCATGACATTCTACTTGCTTAAAATGATACAAGTGTTTGTTGCATGAGGTGGAACAATTTATCTATAAATTTTTTTGATATGAAGTATATGGGTGAAACATCTATGTCTTTAGCATTAAGATCTATAAAACAAGAATTAGAATAGTGTATACTTAAGAGTTTTATTACAGGGATTAGAATGGTAGATTCTATTTCATGTCTTTGAAAAATTTTATGCGATCATTTAGCTGTTGTCTTATGGCTAAGAACAACAAAAGTAGATGTCAAAGCTAACATATAAGCATAAAGTACTTAGCCACTAAAGACAAAGTTAAAGATAAAATAGTGATTGTTGATCACATTAGTATCGATTTCATGTTAATTGATCCATTGACTAAAGACATGCCACTAATGAAAATCAAAGATCATAGAAATGAGACTCTCCACTGTATGATTGCATGTATTCATAAAGTTTATTAATAAAAATCTTACATTTTAATATTTTCTCATTCACACACACTTTAGTTTTTGAGAAAATATATTTTATTTTGTACCAAAAATAAATGTTGGATTTATTCACTAAGTTTTATTATCACATTAAGTATAATACTTAGGAAACTTAACATGTTGTAATACATGGACGATGATACTCAATATAGAAGAAACTGTCGTTATGATTCACATGTTAATTTCTTAAGAAAATTTTAGAATTGACTCTTTTTGTTAATGAGTTGATTGTTTTGATCAAATGAAATAATTTTACTAATTTAATCATAAAAATTACATAAGTGATTCAAACTATTGAAAATAAAACTTGATGATGATTCATGAGTTATGCATATGAAATATCACAACTTAATGATAGTGGCTCATAAGTTATGCGCATGAAAAATCATAACTTTTATGTATATTATGATAATGACGATCAATATTCAATGTATTCTTGTAAAATGTCTATAAATAAATTATTAATCCTTAACTACTTACCTAATTTTTGATATACACCATTTATAATGAGAAAATGAAAATTTGAAAGAATCAATAATATAACTACTTGAAACTCTTTCCGTGTAACAATCATTAGAGGTTATTAATAAACTTCTTAAAAAGAATTCAAGGAAACATCAATCCAAATGACTGTATTTATCAAATTATTGGTTTTGTTCACAAAGTAAAGAGTTGGAGGCCAGAATAGATGGATTTATTGTTGTTGTACCCATATTGACCTTCACTTAAAATTAATTTCACTTTACAGTTTGAGAATATGTTGTCCAAATATTGTCCAAAGAAGCATTCTCTAAACTTTGAAATACTTAAATTTGATTATCTGATTATATATGACCCCTCAATCAACCTAGCTAGTCAAACCGGTAGTAGTAATTTTGGTTGTCTAACACAGAAGAAACCTTGCCTCTATAATTTAAATTCATCAACCTGTAATTATTCTATGTCCTACTACTATTTTGTTTATGACGGTGCGGTGTGCTATAATTTGTCAAAACAATTTAGTTTAAGTATTATAACATAATGCTAGCTAGATTTCGAAATTATAAATGATCTAGTATTTTTAATTTTCAATTTCTAATGTATATTTTTATCATAACCCTTTGATAGATAAATTCGAACTAAAATTTTAGTCAAAGTTTTTTTTAATGAGTTCAAATTCGAATATTTTGTATATATATCCGAGTTCAACTAATTGATTTCTTGAAAGTCATTTTAGAATTAAATGATCAAATTCTTACCATTTTAGTTTAAATATAATTCAAATTCACCAAGAGTGTAACTTTTTTTATATTATCAATCAATCATAATAGTTCGATCTTTAAAATAATATGATTTATATTTATATCTAACTTAAAATTCTGGTTAGACTCATCTACCGGTTCTTATCCTAAAAACATATATAGTTCAGAATTTAGATAATTAAAAAGAAATTAAGAAACAGATGTAATCAAAACTTATCTTTTCCTTATAATATCAATTACAAAGAGAAATATAACATATAGTATCAGTTTAATCAATGGAACTTGTGACAATATAAGATGGCAATTGTGTTGAAATCACATTTACCATCTTTTCTAAACCCAATTTTATCTCTATGTGTGAAATTCAAAATGAAACATAACAAAGGAGAAAAAATCCCCCAATGCAGGGACACAAACATATAACCTCAAAACTAAATAAAATTACAAATAACTGGTGTGACAAATTTGATAATTTGGATTATATCCTAACACAAAGGAAGGTCCTCTGGAGGAGCTTCTATGGATTCCAATAATCCTTCTCCATCTTCTACCAAGAGAACAGTGGCCAAACCCCATGCTATGTGAACATCCAAGTGACAATGCAGAATCCATACACCTACACATATCACATCAACCAAATTATATATGATCAAACATTAAATAATTCTTCAAGTTATTTTCTTTTTATCAAAATTTTAGATTTTGGTTGCATTGTGATGTTGATACTAGATAGAATCGCATTCAAATGCGACTGATGTGACCTCAATTTTATCAAAATTTCAAATTAGGACCTCATTGCAATAGTTATTCTAGATAAAATTGCACTTAAATACACTTGACATGACCTTAACATTGACGGCAAAAATATTGATGTCACAATTTAGATCACATTGTGGAATTTTAAATAAAAATAAAAATAAAATTATGATTTTTATACAATACAATTATCTAGACCAACATTTTAAATTAAAAGTGTATCTGATGTCAGAAACATGTTAATGTCAAACATTGACACGACACTGTCATACGTGATTAATTCAATTATTCTATTTTTTCAAATTATTATAGTGTTGACTTATTAGTATCAAGGACCGTAAGTCAATATTTAATGCAAAGTTGGAATTGAACTAATGTTAAATACCTGGATTATCAGCAACAAATCTAATTACAGCCCATCCATTAGCAGGCACAGCAACAGTGTTCCTCATAGGTGGATCAACAAGATTAAATTTTGAAGCATCTTTCTTAGAATCAAAATTTCCAAATCCCTCAGCAACAATATAAAAATCATACCCATGAAGATGAATAGGGTGATTCTCAGGAGTAACAATACTAGTATCCTGCAAAACAATCTGCACCCTTGATCCAAATCTCAACTTAGTAACTTTAGTCCCCTGAATCGGTTGCCAGAGCGACTGACTCACATTACCAGTATAATCGAATTTCACCGGCGGTTTTGCCGGAAAATCATCGGTAAAAACGCCTTGAACTCCAAGTTTATGAGCTTGCAAGATTGAAAAATTACTAGGAAGTACAAAAGACACATTGTTCATACTAGAAGTGAAACGTGTTCCATTAGGCCCTTGACATTGTTTTTTTGCATCAAAATTATTTGGACAATTATTGAGTCCTAACCCAATAGTAAAGAAAAGATCTTCATCAATTTCCAAAGGGACTTCAACTTTTCTAAGACTTCTAAAACTTTTACTAAAAGAAGTAACTGTGTTTGTGTCATTGTAAGAAGGTAATGAAGGCATAATAGGTTTATTACTAGATGCACTCCCCTTTTTAGGACAAGGTGCTGATTTGTATTCCAGAATTGAGGTTGTTGTTGTGTTGTCAAAAGGTGCATTTTGTGCTGATTGGTAAGCACGTGCAGCTATGTAGTATCTTGATGGTGGTTGGTCAGCTACAATGAGAACATCAGTGGTTTGACCAGGTCCTAACATGAGAGTGTTTGTTGTGAATGGTTTAACATAGGAAGCATCAGCACCTACTACTATGAGTTTGTGATTTGCAACTGTGAAGAAAAGTGGTTGGTTTAGTGCTGCATTGATTACTCTCAGGAGGTTTGTTTCTCCTGAATCTATTGGAACAATCGTTGTTTCTGCAATGCCAATTAATTATCATGTCAAATTATGCAAATATATTAAATATAAACACAATTCATTATTTTATGAAATGTTGATAATGAGTTAAGTCAAAATTAACAAAGAAAATAATCAAACCTTGGCTAGAGCACTTGTAAAGATCACCAGGTTGACCATTAATAGTGTATGCATCAGATATATTTGGAGCTGCTCCTGTTTGTGTGGCTTGCTTAATAACATCAACAGGGTTTGCATCCCACCATTCCCCTAATTAATGATAATAATCATCATTATTTTTACTGTTAAACCATCTCCATCATGAACATAATCTTTGTCTAAAAAGAAAAGCACAAGCATATCCTATAATTCAATTTTCTTTATCATTTCATCAAATGTCATCATTAATCATTGAATTGTACACATAAATTACTTTTGAAATGAATGTGAATCCTCTGCAGCGTACTTTAGAGTGCAGTCGAATCTAGACTATTAAATTAAAAGAGATAAAGAAATTCAATGAACGATTATCAGTTGTATCATAAAACAGTAGATAGAATTTTTAATATGAGATTAATTTTCATACATTGTCTATATAAAAAGTTTTATATTGTCAATGAATCACAACCACTCCTGCGATCAAATAGTTGATGTGAAATATTACAATTTAAATGTGGGATAAAATAATTACCTAAAAGAAGAGGTGTTTCACGTTTTGGCTTAGTGAAAGGATAGGTCTCTCCTTCCTTAGGACGAATGATTAGAGCTCCATAAACAGTGGCTCTTAACCATGAACTATGAGCATGCCACCAAAGTGTGCCTTCTTGTCCTTGAATTGTAAATCTATAGGTGTAACTTTCACCAGGACGAATAGGACATTGAGTTATAAATTCTGGTCCATCAGCCCATCCTGTTCTGATTTGTCTAATTCCATGCCTATACAAACATAAGATTAATTGAGTCACAACAATAAACTATCAATTCTCTTACTTATAATTTTTTCATGCATAAAAAATATTAAGAAAAGAGGTAGTCTCTCGATAAATTTATCAATAATAACATTCATATTTTAATTTTTTTTATAAATTTTTGTGAAAAACTAATTTTTTTGGTAATTTGAAGAGAATCTTATATAAAAATAATAATTGTTTTTTGCATTTAAAAACTAACTATATACCCGGGCTATCTTCACTCAATCAATCACATTTTTTAAGCATAATGCATTTTTCTATATACTAATACAAATATAATATAACTAGCTTTCAATCAATTATTAGTACAAGTGTGAAGAAAACTAAAATGAAAAAGTTTTTGCTTGTGAGTGAAGTGAAGCTACTAATTTTTCAAAAAAAGTGAGGCTAATAATTAGTCCTAGCTCGATAAATTACCAATGAATGGTGACATTGTAACGAGCTTTATTAATGACTTTGACAACCAAAGTATCTCCATTATTGACTTCCAAAGTTGGACCTGGAAATTGTCCATTTACAGTGATGCTACTATGTGTGTTGCACAGCCTCTTCACTGGAGTTGCTTGAACCTGTCTCCATAAAAATAGCAATTAAGTAATTAATCTTACAAAAGGTAAAATCAACAACAAATAGAAATAAATAGAGATATTTTTTTCTTAATAAAGAAAAAAAGAGAACTTACAACAAACTCGTGCTCATGAATTTTAGCATTAGCTAAAGAAGCAAAGAGAACAAAAATGGCTAAGAATGTGATGTTGAGAGTTTCCATTGTTTAGAGTATTAGCAATATAATAAGTGATAATGAATATGAAGGATGCAAATTGCAATGAAAGTAAGAGTGGGAGAATATGCCTTTTATAGCTAAGTTTAGAGCTAGTCGTTAAGGTTGGCGAATTAGGTTGTAATAGTACGACAAAGTAGTCACATACCTTAAGAAACTTAGTTCAACCCTATGAAAGTTGTTGCACTTGGTAGTTAATTACTTTTCATCAACGTTTGCTTCTATCTCAAGTTTTCGGTATTTAGCTAGAGAGGTTGAATTTTTACAAAGTGTAATCATTTTGAAACTTTGTCAAGTGAATAATTACTTTTTCTTATCTCCTTTTCCATGTAAATAGGTGATACATTCATATTTAGAGAATTTAATAGCTATACCAAACAAGTTTAATCATATCTTGTCATGGTAATTATCTTTGTATTTGAGTGTAACAATTTAATTAATGTTTTTTTAAAAAACAATTAACTATTAATTTTTTTTTCTTAGAAGAGATAGTAATAAATTAAAAATATTTAACTACTAATTTTATTAGTTTTGAAAGTAAGAAGAGTGTAAATTAATTTTTGTATTAGTCCAATTTGACTTTTTTATTTGTTTCGGTGGTTGTAGAAAATAAAGTGCTAAAATCATACCCATAAAAAACAAGTGAGCCATAAGAAAACAGAGAGGCTAGTTATTAAAAAATAGTTATAAAATGAGTCAAAAAAAAGTTTTGAAAAACCGAGAGCCTAGAATGGTTTTATTTTGTTTTGTTTATTTGAAGTGGCTAATGTTGATAGGAAAGTAACTAATTAACATATTAAAATGTAAAAAGTGTCCACGATTTGGTGCATAGCAAATAAAATAAAACAAAATAGTGTTGAATTGAAGTGATTTGATTGGGTCCAACAAGAATTTAGTTAGAGATACTTATGAAAAATGTAACTTAGAGTATTGAATTAGGTGGCCTGTGTCTCTCAACATTTCAAACATGGATGATCAATAGCTAACTATAACACACAGACCAGTCATGCTCATAGATACGCAATTTGACATTTGACACAAATTTTGAGAGGACCATAGTGCCATGTATTCAACTAAAATGTCACTGATGACGATTTCTTTAATGATCTGTTTTTTGTTTTGTTTCTCAGCATGAAACATAAAAATTGCAAAGATTAATATCGTAAAAAATATTACAAACTAATCAACACATGCATATATGTAGTGCTAGCTAGTGCTCTCACCCACAAAATGTATATATGTGACTTCATTGATGTAATATATTTTATATTTATGTTAGTATGTATTAATTACAAGTGTTATAATTCAAAACGAATCAAAATAAAACTCTAAACCAGTTAAAATAAAATTAAACATTAAAATTAATGTATATTTTTTCATATTATTTTATTAAAACAGTATGATTCGAATCAATTTTAAATTCTTTTTTTTTTAAAATCAAGTCGAACAACAAACATAAATTTTAATATTTATTTATTTTTTACTCAATTTATATTTTATTTATTGGTTTTTTTACTTTTTTTTCTAATAATACTTACTAGTTTAATTTCATACTTTTTTTATTTTATATAATTTAAATATTATCGATTGTTATTATTCTATAATATTAAATTTAGTATATTATATATTGCATCACACCTATTATTTTACAATGTTTTTTATAATCTTAATAATACATATTTTATATAATTATAATTTAGATATAAAAATTCGAACTAAATTAAATTATTTGTAATTGTATCAGTTCAATCGAACTGATTTAATTTGTGAATACGATCTAGTTGTGTTTTTAATTTGTTAATACTAAAAAAGTTAGCTCCTCTAAATGCTTATGATGATGAGGATCTTCTATACATTGCGACATTGAAAAAGACATGGAAGCTAACGCTTGGACAAGTTTGTTTCAGTATCCAATGAATATGAATAAGGACAGTTTATTAATCTTAAATCACAAGGAATATCAAATTATGTTTTCATTTTCCTATCTTGACCGGGGAAGGTCTCTACAAAATAGTGCAATATGTATACATATGCAATGTCAAGTTCAAGTATGAAGTTTGATATGGAGAAAATTTGATAAATAATCAATTGTGAATAGTTGAAAATTCAAGTAAAAGATTTGTTGACATTGAGTTTGAGGTTATATTTCTTATTATTAAGTTGTGTTTCTTAATACTGAAAAATTAATGGAAGGCTTGATCCATTTGAAGGATGAGACTGAAGTTGATAACATAGCCAGCCAAGTATACACAAACTAATTGTTTTGTCACAAAACCGTTAGATACAGAGAATAAAAGCGTGACAAACTGAATTTGAGTGTGACAAACATAACTAAATGACTAGGATTAGATAGCTGAACAATAAACAAAGAAAGAGACATAAAAAAGTTGTTAGAGTTTGTTATTGACTTTTTTTTAAAATAAGTTTCCTATTAACTTCATCATTATTAAACTCTTAAATAAAGAAAAATAGAAATTTAAATAATGTTTGGTTTAATTGATAAAAAGTGAACTCATATTCACGCAAATTTAATTCTACCGTTGATTGAATTTTTTTATAAACCATTAGTAAATATTTATCGGTATTTGTAAGTTATAAAATCTATCTTATAACTTTATAAAATTCAATACATCTAAATTTTATTTTAAAAAACAATAGAAAGGAGTCAAAAATCTCTTAACACCAAAAAATAAAGTGAGAAAACTTAAAATTGAAACAAGAGCAGAAAAAGAAAAGCAATTCCTTGTCAAATTTTGCTGGTGCCGTGTCTTTCTCTGGATAAGGACTTTCCATTTTAATTTTCTTGTGACATAATTATTTCCCATCTTATGGTTTGTTATTGCCTTGGCCTTTTGATTTCTTGAGTTTTATTTTCATGGTTAGTTAAAAGTGGGTGCGAACTTAGGAAATTTAAATCTATCTTCAACATTTTCTCTAACCCAAAATTACTAGAGAGGTTAAATAAAATTAAACAACTAATTCAGCTATTTATGGTGTTTAATTCACTGCCTACATAAAAATGGGAGCTTCTTAAATACCAAGCTCAAAATAATTTCATATAGAATTGACATGATACACTCATGAGGCAATAAATAGATTTCCGTGAGAGCACTTCATTACAAACAATGTTTTAAAAATTGGATACATTAACCAAAGGTGACTCAAATAATATCCTATGGGCCTATTGTAACCCATAAGCATCGGGCTAGGATCAGTGAAAAACAGTATTGGGCTGAGATCAATTCATTTTGACACAAATTTGTTAATGTGGATGTTTATCTAATCTTTGTATTTGTTCATTTTTACTAAATCTTAGTTTTTGGCAACGTAGTCCTAATTTTCGGTAGTATATTAAAGAATGAATAAGTAAAATCAGAGTGAAATAATTTTTTATTTATTTGTTATTGGACAAAAAAGATGTAAACTAGTTAGTTTTGATATACTACTACTAAATCGTGCATTTGTATGGCTACAAGTCCAATTATATTAAAACTTACGAGTCAATTATATTGAAACTTATATATTGTGTATTATTTACAGATATGAATATCATTTATGAATCATTTCATTTGACTTGCCAATAGAAATAATAAAAAAGTTAAAAAGTGATGAAGATGAATAAAAAAATTGTGATTTTAATTTTTGCTCTTTAATTGTGTAATATTTTGAACCAATGATCTCCAAAACGATAATTCTTTTTTACTCATTGCTTCTTATTCACTACAAGAGTTGTACACCTCTCCGCTTACCCATAACATCTTTCATTGTCTTTATGTTTATATTGGATATGTACTTGGTTTATGAGAAAAATTTCATTTGTGATTAGGTTTCTCACTTTAATGACATTTTTGTGATAACACTCTATTGTCAATTGAAACTTTTAGAAAGACTTTAATCTTCATGTTGAAACAAATTAGATGTCTTAAAAACGAGGGTTGTCACTAATTATAGCGTAAAGAGATTAGGTGTTAAATAAATTATGATTGAGATTACATACTCTCCTAAATAACTTGCATGCTACCATGAACATTTTACCTAAATTCTCTAATTTTGGTGCTGTATTTTTTTTTTTTATAGTAGCAACACTCGCATTTTGGAATGAGGCAAACAATAAATATATAACTTTTGGTTCCAAATAATTGTATATAGAAGACATAAAAGTTTGAGTTTTTCTTTTATTTTTTTAGTAGTAGTTTAACACTATGAAAGAAAATGAAGGTTAGTGGTGTTTGTAAAAATAAAAAGGTGTAAGTGATCTTTTAGATACTTTAAAAGAGGTGAGTGCAATTTGTCCTATTTTCTATTTATGCAAATTGAGTTAAGTACATATAAGCATGACAAAATACTTGTTGGCCTATAGGAGTTTCAACCCTGATTATTTTTTTATTTGAATGCTCAACTATTTTCTATATTTTGCTTCCTCACTTCAAATTATACTACTGAAAATGAAAATTAAGATTTGATAATATATTTTACGTTACTAGAAATTTAAATTTAGTTACAAATTGAAAAAAATGAAAAGTTGATGAAACATTCAGCACTTTTTAAATTCTAATGTAGTCCCAAAACAAAGTCTTTAGTGAGTGAGAAGAAAACCAAGAGTCTCATATATTCTAGCAGACAAAATTTCAAAAATAATCTATTCAAATCAAAGTAATGGTAAAATGTTTAATTCTTATATGAGCTTGATTTTAAATTCTTATAGTGCTAGTAAATAGTGCAATACTTTTCACATCTTTGTCCTATTATAATACTATTTTTTTTTTATTGATTTGTATTACATTTAGTGTGATTTTATATAATTACATTTATCTTAATCATTGATGTAAATTAAACAGTCAAATTTATAAAATATATTATATTTTCTTAAAAAGAATATCAATTATAAAATATTAATGGTATGATCTTGATTAGATGATCTATGTACATACAATCACTGAATTGTAAATGCCCGCTAATTTAATCAATTTTGTTATCTCCTTTTTTTCTTTTCACTTTCTCTTTCCAACCAATCAAAGTGTTTTCTACATATCAACTTGTTGTTCGTACATTAAAAAAATCATTTACTAATCTAGTTCGAAAAATGGTGCGACGCCATCGTCAAAGCTGATGATAACACTGCCACCGGTTTTGGCTTTTGCGCGAACCTGGTTTGCATTACATATTAAAATAATAAAATTAAAAAGAATCACTTTTTTATATTACACTTTGGCTTCCACGTCAAACCAAGGTCGTCGTAACTCGTGACACATAAGAAAAACGGGCTTCTCAACTTATTATTAGGTGGCATCCATTGTGATTGATTATTCAACTATCCAAACTCACAACAGCTTATCTATTTCCGAGTCAACTCACCAAAAATCCCGAGTCACGACTGAAACTCACTCGTTCTTCGCTTTCTCACAATCCTCTTCACCATGAACCACCGCATATCCATTTCCGATCAAACCAAAACCTCTTAATTCAAATCGAAGCAAAAAAATAAAATAAAATAAAATAAAAATGATGAATCAAGATCACGTTCTTCGCGCTTCTCAAGACGACGAAATGGAGTCTTTGGTTCTTCACGACGACAACGACTCATCCGGTAATTCTCAACAACCGCAAAGCCCTAAATCCCCTTTCAATTCGTTTCTTGATCCTCCCTCTTACGCCGAAGCAATCTTCACTTCGTTCGATTCCAACGGTCACGATCAAACCCTAGAACCGTCGCCCCGATCCGGATCCGAATCCGATTACATCCAAATCATGGTTTCTGATCCTCAAGAGGAGCAAGAGCTAACGAACTCGCTCGTTCCCGGTGGAACCACCTACCATACTTACCTTATCACGACGAGAACCAATAAACCCGAATTCGGCGGTGTAGGATCCGAGTTCATTGTAAGGAGAAGATTCCGAGAGGTTGTTACTTTATCGGAGCGGTTATCGGAGGCGTATCGTGGTTACGTGATTCCGGTGAGGCCGGAGAAGAGTTCGGTGGAGAGGAAAGTGATGCAGAAGGAGGAGTTTGTTGAACAGAGGAGAGTTGCTTTGGAGAAGTATTTGAAGAAGTTAGGGTCACACCCTGTGATTGGGAAGAGTGAGGAATTGAAATTGTTTTTGGAAGTCCAGGGGAAGTTGCCTTTGATGAGGAGCACCGATGTTGCGTCGAGGATGCTTGATGGAGCGGTGAGGCTTCCTCGGCAGCTTTTTGGTGCTGAGCCTGTTGCTGTTGATTTGAATGATGTGGTTCAGCCTGCTAAGAGTGGGAGGGATTTGCTTAGGATTTTCAAGGAGTTGAAACAGTCTGTTACTAATGATTGGGGTGCTGCTAAGCCATTGGTGGTTGAAGAAGATAAGGACTTTATGGAGAAAAAGGATAAGTTGATGGAGTTTGAACAACAACTTAGCAATGTATCTCAGCAGGTAGTGATAATTTGAATGTTTTTATGATAGAGATTAAAACAAAATTGAAACTTTGTTAGTTTATATGATTTTTTTACCAAAAAGGAATATGATGTTAGTAAAAGATAGGACTCATTGTGGTGTGGATCTATTCTAGATAGCATTTGTGTTGTCTTAGTGCATGTTTGGAAATTCATTGAAGAGAATTTAAACATGATGCATTTGCTCCAAAGTAGGTTTGAAGTTAGGGTTTTAAAAAAGGTATGAAACTGCAATCCTGGTTGTGACAATGTGATATCGTGGTTTTTATATCTATGCGATTGCAATGTGACTGTACTAAGGCTGTATTAATTGCATTTGACTGTGACTCTTTTCAATATCAATGATTGTGATGTGACTGTCACAGCAATTTAAAACTTTTTTGAGGTGTAAACACGTAGTAATATCAACTGTTGCTCCAAGTCTCTCGTCTATTTGAGTTTCTTTACCAAACATGATATAGTAATTGGTTGATTGAAAAACATTTAAGTTCTAGTGTCATTGTGTTTTGTGGAGTTTTGTTTAATTCAGTGTTGTCAATTGCAGATCACAAAAAATAGCTGTTTGTTCCTCTACGCAACAGATCTATAGTGCCGCTATTTGACAACATTTTGTCATTGCACTAAATAGCGTAACACAGAATAATGACAATTTGTTTAAATTCTGCTACGCTATACACTATAGCCGCTATTTAACAACACTAGATTAAATTATTCTCCCTTTTTGAATTGCATTACCATTTTTGTCATATATGGAACTGAATGTATTGTTTTGGAATGGTGGTGTTATTTTCTTCCTTTGATTTCTAGGGTTGATTTTGTTTGTTTATCTGCATTGACTTGTTGCAGGCTGAATCCCTTGTCAAGTTTCAGCAAGACATGGGTGAAACAATGGGTGAGCTGGGGTTGGCTTTTGTGAAACTTACTAAATTTGAGACTGAAGAAGCCCTTTTCGAAACTCAGAGAGTACGAGCTGGTGACATGAGAAATGTAGCAACTGCAGCTGTCAAATCAAGCAGGTTATATAGAGAGCTGAATACGCAAACAATCAAACATCTGGTAAGTGCAAGTTATAATTATTTATTATGATTATGATGATAGAACTTTTTATCATTTATATAAATGTACGATAAAAATTATGTGTTAGCTTCTGAGTATAATCCCTAACTCTCTTTTTCTGTTGTTGATGGATAATATTTTATCTATGTTGCAGGATAAACTACATGAATATCTCGGGACAATGCTAGCCATCAACAATGCATTTTCCGACCGATCAAGTGCATTGTTGACGGTTCAAACACTCTCATCAGAACTAGCTTCTTTACATTTGCGGATTGAGAAGCTTGAAGTTGCCTCATCCAGAATATTTGGCGGCGATAAGTCTAGAATGCGGAAAATTGAAGAGTTGAAAGAAGCTGTTAGAGTAACTGAGAGCGCAAAAAATTGTGCAGATAGAGAGTATGAACGAATCAAGGTAACATATAGCTACATTTTTTGTTTTTAGGATTCTCCTCTCCCTTAGCGTATGTAACTGGGACTCAACTGTATTCCTAAAATTGAGCTTCCCTTTCCCTGTACATTTTAACATATTTTCACTTCTAGAACTGACTTCTATGATTTTTCTTTGGCTCACATACAATTTATGCTTCCTTATTTGCTTATTTTGAAGATTAATGTCTTTGATTGCTTTCATTTCACGTGAACAGTCACAGTAGCCTAGGGAGAAAATTTAACACACTAAAATTTGATGCCTGTGCTTGATATATAGGCTAAACTTCAATCTCACACATACCCTTAACAATGACATCCAATTAGGTTGTCATAGTAATATTATTGTCATCATAACACCTTAGTAATAGATTTGGCTGGTAATTATCATGTTTTCACATGATTTTCTTCCTGTCTATAATGCAAGTATCTTTTATAGACATATTTCGCAGTCAAAGACAAATAACTAAACTAGGTTCAAAACTATATTTTGATGCATTTGTAAATGTTTTGTCAAGTTCTGCATTGAATGCTTCCATAAAAAATCATCAATTAATAGCTGATTTCTAAGCATATCCAAACTGGATTTTTAATTCTGTTGATCATTGAATTTTATTTCCATATCTTGTTACATTTATAAATGTTTCATTAGGGCTGCATTGGATGCTTCCGTCAAAATCATCAATTAATGGTAGATTTGGTCACTGGTCGAAATTTAAATTCTAGTTCTTTTTCCATCTCAATATCTCTAAAATACGATGTTTTATGAACCAGATTGATCATTGAATCTGTTAAGACACTAAAAAATTAACTAGTTCAACTGAGGTTGATGGTGCAAGCGTACAACATAAGTTAGTGAGTGAAATATCCAAGTATACAACAAATATAAAAGCAGAGAATAACTATCATGTTGCTTAGTGCTTCAAAGTCCCACACAAGACAGTGAGTGATAGCATAAAACATACATCCAGGGCTTTCAAATTCTTGAGTTAACTCACAGAATCTCTATTGTTTACTCACATAAAATAGTTTTTCTGTAAACTCCAATAGATTTGAATAGAATGCGAGTTCAAGGACGGTTAAATGTGTCTTCAACTTAATGGTTATTTTCTACCAGATATGCTTAAAATTATAAGGCTTATAGTGCACAGAATATTAACCTCACAGTTTTAGCACTTAACTCCATAGATGCATTGGACATCCCAACTTTTACCCATCTCTACGGGAAGTGAACAATGGTTGTATTGGTTTTCAATCCCATAGCTCCTAACATAAATGAAGTCTCAAACTAGAAAGGTTTTCAATCTCATAGCTCCTAACATAAATGAAGTCTCAAACTAGAAAACACGAACAAAACTATGTTGCAAGTCTGGAAAGAGTCTAGAACCCAATAGACTGATGAGGTGAATGAACCCATCTGCTGAATCAAACAGCAAAGAGGAGAACCCAATCCACCACCTTTCACTCTTTAGTAATTTTGAATCTTGTGATTTTGTCCATCAATTTTGAACTTGTTATGCTTTTTGTCTGTTATTCAAACTCATGCCATTTCAAATTTATATTTCTATTGAAAAACAAAAATTGTTTCTAAGGAACCAATGTTCTGAGTCTTGGAAAAACTTTGCAGGAAAATAACAGGAGTGAACTTGAAAGAATTGACAAGGAGAGGCAAACTGACTTCCAAAGCATGCTGCGAGGGTTTGTTGTCAATCAGGTAACCCTGATTTATAGTCTCTATTCTGGAAGCTGTTAATTAGATTGCTTGGTATCTATGGTTCAGAGCAGTAATTATTCTATATCATGTATTTTACAGGCAGGCTATGCAGAGAAGATGGCTGCTGTGTGGGAGAAGCTTGCGGAAGAAACAGCTACATACTCAAGAGACAGCAGCTAAAATGTACTTGGCTGTAAATTTTTGTTTTCATCCTTTTATGCTACTTTCTAGATTTTTATTCCATTAGGTTTTTAATCATATGTAGTATAAATATACTCTGAACATTTGGCAAACATAATTTTAACTAACCAGAGTTGTACATGCAAGCACACATTATTGTCTATTGACGTTCAATTTTTCAATGTTGAATAGTCGATATTTCAACGAGGAAATGTCTTGACTAGTTGGGTTCGCCTAATAGTAGGGATATAGATAGTTTCTATCCCTGCAAGCCAATTATATATTAGTTGATGAATACAGATATAGATGTACTTACATATATACTTGTTAGTAAATTATTAAAACTGCTAAATACCCTATACCTTAAATCCAAAGCTTCCCCAAATTCTTTTTTGATGGATGTGTGATGTATTCATTTTATTAATTTACTGATTAGTAATTTTATTGTTAAAAGAAGAGCAGAAATTCTACATAATTAAAAAATCACGTTTTTTATATAAATGCATTTCTTTTATAATTCTTATGATATACGTAGATATCTAAAGATATCAATGGATATAAATACACATAAATATAATTTTTATTCAATGGAGTACTATCCAATCCTGAGTTATTTTTATTCAATGGACATTTATTTTTTTTTATCTTTTTTGCGCTGCCAAACTCCAGCAAACATGGTGACACATCTGGCCACCAATTTTTCAAAGCCAGTCGTCACTCAGGGCCTTACGGCACATTATGAGGTCATTTTTCAACTTCTGGTGATTTTTCAACATATTTTTGTCTCTTTCACCTAACGTTGATCATCATGTCCAACATCAGATTTGCTGTTGCCTCCTCTTTCGTGTTCAGTTTCACTATGCTTCCTTTGATTCCGTGCGAAAAATTGGTAGGTGCAGCGAATTACGCAGGATAGGTAGCAGCCATTGAACTTTGGTTCCAAGAAGAAGGTCGTAAAGATCATTTGCTCAAACAGGCCAAGGAAGTCGCTACCAAAGATCAAGATAATTGGAAATAGATTGATGCCTCTCTATGCAACGTTCTTTTGTTTTCAATGATGTCAAACTTCAATCACAGTTTCGCTCATTTAAAACATGTTATGATGTTAATCGTTTATATATTGTAGTCTCTATTCTTATTTCCATGGAGAAATAAGAAATAGATATGCAAAGCTACATAGGTAAGCTTGATAGTTTGATTGTTGACTTTGATGCACTTATGCCCTATACTGAAAGTGTCGAAACACATGTTGAACAACGTGAAAAATTCTTTATGGTTCTAACCTTTGCGAGTCTTACACCAGATTTTGATTCAGTTCGCAACCAAATTCTATCTAGTGCTACTGTTCCCTCATATTAAATTGTTTATGAACAATTTTTGGCCCCTTCAGCTCCTGCTCCAGCTCTTGCTTTTCTCAATGTGCCAGTTGAATGTACATCACTCGTCTCTAATTCTTATCAAGGAGGTGGTAAAGGAGGAGGATATGGACAAATCGTGGTCGAACTCGATGCAACTATTGCACCCACCCTGTCTCTAGCACCACCTACGCACCTACCAACGGAGGCCCCGTCCACCACCTGCTCCTCAAGACTCATCCCTTGTTCTACCTGACTCTCATTCTCTGCATCCTACACCAGAGCTACTCATTGCCCCGCGTTAAGGTACCAGCTAATCTCGAAATCCTATATATGCTTGTCATTTGAATTATAATCAATTATCTATATCCTATTATGCTTTTGTGGCTTCCTTGGATTCTGTGTGTATTCTGAAAACTACAGGTGAGGCTATATCTGATCCTAGATGGTGACAAGCAATGATAGATGAAATGATTGCTATGCACTCCAATGGGACATGGGATTTAGTACCATTAACTGATGGAAAAACCACAGTGGGTGTTGCTGGGTCTATACAGTCAAAGTTGGGCATGATGGAAAGATTGATCGCTTAAAAGATCGTCTTGTGGCAAAATGATGCACACAGATCTTTGGTCTTGACTATAGGGTTACCTTTTCTCTGATTGCGAAAATCGCGTCCGTCCAACTTTTTCTTGCCATAGTTGTTATTCACCACTGGCCACTCCATCAATTAGACATAAAAAATGTCTTCCTACACGGAGAGTTACAAGAGGAGGTGTATATGGCCAACCACAAGGCTTCACTGTTAGCGGTTCCTCTAACTTGGTATGTCGATTACGTCAATCTCTATATGGTATGAAACAATCTCCCCGTGCTTGGTTTGGGAGGTTTAGTATTGTGCTCCAGGAGTATGGTATGACTAGATGTGAAACTGATTACTTAGTTTTCTTCTTGCACTCTTCACCAACCACTTGCATCTACCTACTTGTCTATGTTGACGACACGATCATCACAGGTAATGACCATGTTGGCATTCATCAGTTCAAACAACATTTGTCTCAAAATTTTCAGACTAAAGATTTGGGACAGCTAAAATATTTTTTGGGGATTAAGGTTGTTCAGTCTAAGACAAGTATAACAATTACTCAATGAAAATATGCCCTTGATATACTTGAAGAAACAGGCATGCTTGATTGTCACCCGCGTGATACTCCTATGGATCCCAATATCAAGCTCCTACCAAGTCAAGGGGAGCCATTGCAAGACCTTGGTAGATATCGACGACTTGTTGGCAAACTTAATCATCTTACAGTAACTAAACCTAATATTACATTTGTTGTAAGTGTAGTCAGTCAATTTCTGAATGCTCCATGTGATAATCACTGGAATGTTGTGATTCATATTCTTAGATATATCAAGAACACACCAGACAAAGGATTGCTTTATGAAAACAAGGGTAATACCGATGTTGTTGGCTACTCTGATGTTGATTGGGCAGGGTCACCATCAGATAAAAGATCCACTTCTGGATATTGTGTCCTTGTTGGAGGTAATTTGATATCATGGCAGAGCAAGAAGCAAAACATAGTTGCAAGTGCGAGTAGAATATCGTGTTATGGCTGCAACGGTTTGTACTTACTTGGCTAAAACAGTTACTCAAACAACTCAAGTTAGGAGATGTCAGCGTAATGAAACTAATTTGTGATAACCAAGCTTCGCTTCATATTGCTTCCAATTCGGTCTTCCATGAGAGAACAAAGCACATAGAAATTGATTGTCATTTTGCAAGAGACAAAGTTCTTTTCAGAGAAATCACAACTAATTTTGTTGGATCAAATGATCAATTGGTTGATGTTAGAATATTAGAAAATATCTTATAATATCTTTTATATTATATTAGAGTATCTTGAGTTATTTTCTATGATCAATTTATAATCATAGAGAATCTTAGAATATCTCTCATTATTATTATGATTTATTCCTAATTTAGGATTTAGTCTATGTTTCTCTATAAATAGAGATTAGTATTGAGTCTATTGTAATCAAGTCAGCAAAAAGCTATTATCAATAATATTCAAACCCTAATTATTTTCTTTCCTCATTTTCTCTAAAATCCCACAACTTCAACATGGTATCAGAGCCTATTTCGATCCTCCTTGAACGATATCACCTCTATTCCGCTGCCGAGTTCCCAACAATTAGGGAATATAATTATAGTTTCTCTTTTCCAACATTCCGACACGTTTCACTCGATTTCCATTCAATTTGCTACTATCGCCGCTGCAAATTTTTCTGCAAATAACGGTCATCTCCATATCAGGTCATGCCTGAAAGCGCGTCGCAAAAAACCGTCACACGCGCTGCCGTCTGCTACTGCCTGTCGTTGCTGGTGTCCTGTCTGCTACTGCATGTTGTCGCTGCTGGAAAAGTATTCCAGCAAATTTTTTGAAACAACCATTATCTCTTCTGTTTTGGATTCATTTTCTCACTCCGTTGATTGATCATAGCTTCGTTTCATTAGAGTTGTGTTGCTTCCTCTTTAGTGTTTGTCATGCAATTTAGTTCTTACTAATAGATTATAATAGTGACTTTTATTCCCACCGACGATCATTCCGGAGGTGTCCCTTTTCCCACAACTTCAACAGTTGACATATTCACTAAGTCACTTAGGGGTCTTCGAGTTGAATCTATATGTAACAAGCTTGGTGCATATGGTATGTATGCTCTAGCTTGAGGAGAAGAGTTAGAATTCAAAATATGATTTATTATTTTTTGACTGTACAATTTCCTAGGTTCAATGGTATAACTTCTAATCAAATACAAGTCCCTAGTATTTGAATGCAATTATGTATTTGAATGTAATTTTTGTATTTGAATGTAATTATTGTAACCTCGTTATAAATAGAAGATGTGTGATCTTGTTTGATACACACAAGAAATACACAAATAACATATTTTTTTACAATTTTCTTATGTGAAGAAAGAGTATTATTTAACACAATTTCGGGAGCAAGTAAACATAAATAAAAAAAATAAAAATAAAAGTAGGGGGAAGGAGAGGAGCAATGTGAAAACTAGTTTTCATTATGAAATGATGAAGTGTTAAAGAGGAAACACTCACTGAATTAAAACACATCAGTATGTACACAGACACTAGCACTCAAACAAGCAAAAAAATTAATATAAGAATGAAAGAATAACAAAATACTGTCCTACACTAAGAAGAAACGAAAAAATGCAAAAGTTGTTATACATGATGCATTTTATTCACTCATGGAAGGGATAGCTCCTTCATCACTAGAAATTTCTGATGATATCAATGGTCTAATCTCTTCCAACTGCTGAAGGATTATCTGAACTTCTGGCCGTGCCGATGGAGAAGGATCAACACAGTGCAAAGCAAGCTTCAAAGTGTTCAATAACTCATCCCCATTTGTTGATGATGATGAATCTCTCATCAACTCAACATCAAAAACCTCATTTGTCCACTCCTCTTTAACAATAGAGGCAACCCACTGAGGTAAATCCACACCATTCATTGCCTCGCCAGGTGGCTTCCCTGTTAGTAGTTCTAACAAGATTACACCAAGACTGTATACATCGGTTTTCGTGTTTGCTTTCTTAAGCTTCGATAACTCGGGTGCTCGGTATCCTAATGCTCCGGCTGTAGCAATCACGTTAGAGTTAGCAGCAGTTGTCATCAACCTTGATAGACCAAAGTCTGCTATTTTAGCATTTGTGTTCTCATCAAGCAACACGTTGCTTGAAGTTAAGTTGCCGTGTATAATGTTCTCGTGTGAATGTAGGTAAAGCAAGCCGCGGGCCATGCCTTGTGCTATGTTCATCCTTGTTGACCAATCGACTTTTGTTTCGGGTCCTCGAGCTGTGGAAACATATAGAAAACACTTAAATTAATGAAAAAAATATTCAAACTTTGAGAAGAAAAAAAAGGCATGATTATGGAAAAGCTTTTTACATTATACTTACCATGTAGGAAAGAAGAAAGACTTCCTTTAGGCATGTAATCAAAAACCAGGAGCTTTTCTCCTTTAGGTCCTAAGTAAAAGGCTCGTAGTGCTAAAAGATTTTGGTGTCTAATTCTCCCCAGAACACTAACTTCGGATTCAAATTCTCTCTGATTCTTGGTGATCTTTTCCCTCAATCGTTTCACTGCGGCTTGACTACCGTCCTCTAATGTCGCCTTATACACTGTTCCATAGGTGCTCTTACCCATTATCTCGGCTGTTGCACACAAGAGATCATCTGCTGTAAAAGCCAGCGGTCCATCGAAATGAACCAATTTGCCTCCAGCTTCACCACCCGCTTCGATTTCTCCGGTGATAGGAGGGACTCCTTTTCCTGTCCTCGTAGCAGCAGCAGTAGATCTCCCTGTGGCCTGGCCATCCTCATCATTTGATGTTCTTCTTTTCCGGATCAGGCAGAAGAGCAGGATGCAGCAGACTATAAGCAGGATTACAAGGAGCACTGCTGCTACTATGAGGATTATGTCTTTGATACCTAGTTTCTTGTGATGATGGTGTTTTGATGCTTCAGAGGGCGCAGCAGGGTGTCCTTCAGAAGGAGCTGGAGAGGGACATGGAGTTGAAGGACTATAACCACATAGTTGAATATTTCCCACAAATGAACTTGAGTTAAATTTCTGTGCTAATAAGGTTGGAACAGGACCAGAGAGGTTATTATGAGAAACATTGAAGAAATTAAGATTATGAAGATTGCCTAAGGAGACTGGAATTTCTCCACTAAGATTATTCAATGACAAATCAAGCTGTGTAAGTTTTGAAATATTTCCAACACTTTGAGGAATATGGCCACTAAATTGGTTTCTACTTAATACTAACACAGATAGATTATGTAATCTGCCTAAATCTTCTGGAATTTGATTGCCAAGGTGGTTGTTCTCTACATTCAACACTGTGAGTGATGACAAATTAGAGAGAGTGACAGGTAAACTTCCATTCAAGGCATTATTAGAAAAATCTACTCTTTTAAGTCTAGAAAGATTTCCTATTTCATTTGGTATAGTTCCACTAAACTTGTTATTACTAAGAGTAATCTCTCTAAGTTCCCTTAAGTTACCAAAAGAAGAAGGAATAGAACCTGAGAGATTATTGTGTTGAAGAGATATGAAGGTGAGAGAACTCAAACTAGTTAAGCTAGTTGGTATTGGGCCAGAGAATGAATTGTAGCTCAAGTTAAGCCAGTAAAGCTTAGTGGAATTACCAAGACTCAAAGGGATTGTTCCTGTTAGCAAATTGTTACTCAAGTCTAAAGATTGAAGCAAAGGACAAGAACCTAATGAAGGAGGGATCGAACCGGTTAACCGATTATTGAAGAGTTGAACTCCTCTTAGATTAAGGAGAAGTCCTAATGATGAAGGGATTGAACCACCAATTTCGTTATTATGAAGACTAAGCTTTCTAAGACCTTCAAGTTGACCAATTCTATCAGTGATTCTTCCCTTCAACCCTTTCCATGGAAGCTGGATTACAATAACTTGTCCTTGAGCACATTTAATGCCAACCCAAGCTCCAGAACAAGCTCCATAGGCACTATTATTCCAGCTTCTCAAGAACCCTTTCGGATCAACCAACTCTTCTTTGAATGATTGAAGTGCTAAGAAGTTTGACTGTGTTACAACTACTCCATCCCAACGCTCTTCACACAAAACGGGTTTCACAGGAAGCAAAAGAAACCATAAAAAATGGACCCAGAAGATGCAACTGAAACATAATCTGAAAAAATTAAGTGGGTTATTGTAAAAATTGTTCCTTTCTGCTGCATTTCTCATCCCAAGTGTCAAAACCTGAAAAGGGTCATGGTAAAAAGAGTTTGAAGTTAGAATCTTAGTCTTCATTACACAACAAGATGAATAGAAGTTCAGAACAATGCAAGTGAACAGAGACAGAATAAGTGCATATTTAGTGATTTTACATTTAGACAGATACAAATACTAGTTTTAAGTTAGAATAATTGCTGGATGCAAAATCAATTCTTTCTACTGAAGAGCAACCAAATTATACACTTCTAGAATCAATTCTAATTACTCCAAACGTGGAACAAAACATAGAGAGGAACGAAAAAGAAAAGAAAAGAAAAGAAAAAAGATTTTGAGGGAAGGTGATTACTTGGTGAGTATTGTTGTTCTTCTCTCTAGTAGTAGTGTCCATGAAGACACTGTGTTTGTAAAGTCAGAGGAAGAGAGGGGTGTGTGTGTGATAGTAACAAGATCATAGAAATGAAACAGGAGAATAAGGTTTTGGATGAGGATTTTGTAATGAGGAAGAGAGAGAAATGAACTGAGAAGAAGCACGTGACGATGGTCATAAGAATGAGTGTGAGTGGGCGCGGAGTATGAGGAATCTTGTGTGTTGGATAGAGAGAGAGAAATATGAAACTGGAGACACTTGTCAGGTTGAATGGTACAAACTACAAAGAAAAGGAAACTCTCTTTCTTGTGTGCTTCTTAGTTTTCTTACAAACACAAACGGCTAGTTTTATTTTTCCGTATTATTTAAGATACAACTTTGCAATATTTTTTTTGGGAAATGCTTACTTAAGTGTACTGGCTAAGCATTTAAATGTAAAATTTTAATACATTAAAAATTGTGATTTTTTTTAATACTAAATTTTTATTTTTGAATTTTTACCAGATGTCTTTAATAAGGGCATTTGTTAAAATTAAGGATTTTGTTAAAGACTCGAAAATATAAAATTTATATTAAAAAATATAATTTAAAAAAAATTAAATATACAATTTTTAATATAAAGTTTGTATCTTTAGAGATTTAACAGATGTATTTTCATATTTTATTTGGTTATGTTAAGTGTTGATGATGTTAGAAGGTTAGTACATAATGCGGTAAAAGAAAGAAAACTTCCCTTACTTTTAATGCATGTCCGCACCCCGAAGTCCCAACGGCTAGTTCATGCTTCTCAACAGTGTAGGTCCAGTCCAACTCATTTCTGTATTAATTCAGTTCTGGGCCGCTAAATTACAAATGCAGCGAATTGACTTAATTACCCTTCCCTCTTCATATGCCTAGAGCCATATTCATGCACGTATTCATATTTTGATTGATAGTGAGGTTGCCTTGATCACACAATGTGAATGTGATTTTGGTAAAAACTACATTTTATTGTAATTTTATCAAGCTTATATTGATTTCAAATGGGTGTTAAGTAGGAGTGTTAAAAAAACTAAAGAAAGAACTAAACTGTCGAACTAAATTGATTTTAAACTGAACTGATTCATAAAAATTACAAACCGAACTGATTTTTATTTTAAAAAACTTGAACAGAATTTATTTTCTTAGAAGTAATTAAGGGATAATTATGTAAATTTTGATCTATATAAATAAAAAAAACTAAATTAAACCAATTCAGTTCGGTTCAAAATAATAAATCAATTCACCACTTTTAAAATATAAACTCATAAGTTTGACATCCACCGTCAAAATTAAATTTTTGTGCGTCAAAACAAAATTTTTGCGGATTTATTTTCTGGGCATGAAGTGAAATGGTCATTTAGGAAAACAATGCAGATGGTAGCAGTTGATAATATAGGGGTTTGTGTGGTATATAAATTATTATAGTTACTAATCTTCATGTTATGGAGAGGTTCCTGGCTATTGGTCCACATGACGTTTGCATAAAGCACATTATTATGTTATTTGTCACATTTATTGTATTTTTTATATATAATTTAGAGAACAATGCCGTTTACTCCCCGATCTGTTTGCCTTAGTGGGGTGGAGCGGTGTACACCCAATATACATTAAATGAATTTCAAGAATTCAATTTTTCAAACTTTTTAAAATGTCTCTCTAAAAAAATTACTAAAATGTAAAATCATTCATTAATATGGGAGAGTGACGGAAAAAATGTCAATTTATTTATGAACATGTACAACAGGTAAATATTTTATATCTTCATTCGTAGAATTTGAGTTAGTTTTTCTTACTGATAAAGGAATAAAGTATTTAAATGAATAATTATTTATATTTTAAATTATTTTAAATTTTGAGATAATGTATTTCTGAAAATAAAATAGCCTTTTTTTTATATATATTTTGATTATTTTTGAAATATAGATAACTGTTGATATTAAAATTCTCTTATGTTTTTTGTTAGCTAGTAAAATTAATACTAATTTAAAAAATAAAAAATATTTTTGCAAAATAAATAGACTTTAAATTCTTCAAAGCATGTTATATTGATGCTAAACTCGCGCGATTGACATCTACAACGAGTATGAAGTTGTAAAGCTACTAATTAATAGTAGCTTTTGGTTAGATGCGAATTCACACTAGATCCCAATTACTTTTTGAAAATATTTTATGTTTTTATTTTTTAAACTTTTTATTCATTTTAAATTGATAACAATGAGATTAAATATTCATATAATGAATAATTGTGATAAAGAGAAGATAAGAGACAAATCAAGAAGAAAATTGAGACTAAATTATTTTATAAACAACAATCACACTCTTCAACCATCTAAGATTTATTTTACTAAAAACAAAATAGTAAAAACTTACACACAATATCTAAAATATACAATATTTAAAAAATATAGCATGAGAATAATTTCATTACATCTCTTAGACATATTTATTTATTTATTTTTATACCAAACTATATAATAAAAATATTATGAGCGAAAACCTATTTTAATTCTTGAGAAAATTTATAAAATCTAATTTAATTCACAACATAAAAAAAAAAAAATATAATAGTGTAGTTGATATCTCAATCGTCGTTAAAAATAAATAATTAGACCTCTAACAATAACTAAAAAAGGACAATTTAATCGTTACACCGATTGAATTTTCAAAACTAAATTTTTCTTTTGTATTTTGAAAGAGTTGTACATCATTTACTTTATTAATTTAACAGTTATATTTACTCATATTAGAATGAGGTTATTAATCCATGTAACCTGATTTCAGCATGCAAAAAGTATGAGTATAGATTTCATATAAGAGAATTACGTAAATAAGTTAATAATAATACTCAAATTTGATAACAACTTATTTTTATAACAACTACATATTATTTGTCATTAATGTATGACGTCAAATAAAAACATTAACAATTTATTGTAATTATTGATAAAAGTTGCATTTAATCGATAATTAAACATTTATTTTTCTCATAAACTTATGTTGATTTTACTTTTTTTAACCCTAAATCGACATCACAATTTCTTTTGGAGATTAAAGTAAGTCTTCACGCAATCTTTATTTTATTTCTTAGCGCTCCATTCTAAGTCGCTCATTTAGTCCTCGAAATTGTAATATTTGATCATTTTCATTCTTGAAATTTACATATAAAAAAATTCTTTAAAATTGATGCACGTCCATCAAGTTTGTTTCTTCCGATAATATTTTTCGCTAAAAATATATAAGATCGTTAACAACTTACGTGATATTGCACGTGGATGCAACATCAGTGCCAAATAACAATCAATGTTTTGTCCAAAATAATTTGAGAATTCAGTTATTGTTTTGATGGACCATTTTGATATTAAATGGCTATTTCAAGGATCATTTTGAAAAAGTAAAATATTTATCAACTTTTGCTTTTAAATTTTTAGTCTCTATCTCTTTGCTTTCTCCTTCTATCATATTTATTCGTTCTCTGTCTCTTTCCTTTCTCCCCCTCTCATATTTCTCCGTTCTTTATTTGTTTTTTCTTCTTCGTCCTCTTTTCATTTTTTCTTCTTCTTTATCTTTGTTCTCAAATTCTTTATTTTTCCCTCTCTCCCTCTTTCTTCATATTCCTATTTCATTATCTCTAGTTGTTTTTTCTTTAATTTTTCTTTATTCTCTCTATGTATTCTTAATATTAGAGAAGGAAGATGGAGTATGAAGAAAAAGATAGATGAATGAGAAAGACAAATAAAATAAAAATAAATAAAAAATAGGGACATAAATATGAGAATGGAAAATTAAGAAGTAGGAATAACAGAGAAATAGAACAATGAGACAGAGAAATAGAAAATGATCTAGAATGAATAGATGAGAATACCATAAACGTAAGAAGAATGTAAAGAGCAAAATAAGATAAATAGATATGAAAAAAAGAAAAAAAGAACGGAAGATAAAAATGAAAATTAATAAAAATTTGATTTTTTTAAAAAATAATTCTTGAAAATTGACACTTAATTTCAAAATGATTCATAAAACATCTATTGAACTCTTTATTTACTTCGAAGAGCATTCAAGTTTTTTACAAACAACGTTTTTATCACTTTGCAAATTTGAATCACAAATAATCTGCTTTTACGATTTAATTTAATTGACAAATTTTTACTTATAGAAAGAAGAAGCAAATTGGTGGTTGACCTTCAATTGTGATACATACTAGCACTGTTTAGATTATTATATTATTATTATTGGGAAATAATATTTTCTGTAAATAGATTAAGCCCATCCCATATTAGCAACGTTATTTTTGACCACATTTACTAACTTAACTATACAACTTTTCATTCCCTCTCAAATCAACCCAAACCAAAAAGCCCAAACCAAAGGACGAGTCTCCATTGCCTCTCTCTCTATCGGTTTCGTCCAATAGTCACGTGCGGCAATCGGAGATTCACGCGCCACCATGTCTTCTCCACCGACACTTCCCGTTTCCACTTCCCAATCCAACGCAAACACCACCGGAGGAGCTTCCTCCCAATCTCAACCTCCCATCGCAACGCCAGCCTTCCGTAACTTCATCTCCCGCATCTCCTCCTCCCTCCGTCAAGCCTTCTCACACCGCCGCCCGTGGTACGAACTCGTCGACCGTTCCTCAATTTCACGACCGGAAACTCTCGCCGAAGCGTACTCACGGATCCGCAAGAATTTCACATACTTCCGTGTCAATTACCTAACCCTAATCGTTTTCGCTCTTGCGGTTTCCCTCATCACGCATCCGTTTTCGTTGCTTGTTCTTCTCGGACTCCTCGCGTCATGGTCGTTTCTCTACTTATTCCGTCCTTCCGATCAACCACTCGTTCTCTTTGGACGCACATTCGCCGATCGTGAAACCCTAGGGATCCTCGTTGTTCTCACTGTGTTCGTAGTTTTTCTCACATCCGTTGGATCGTTGTTGATCTCTGCTCTTATGGTTGGATTAGCGATCGTGTGCGCGCACGGTGCATTTCGTGTTCCCGAAGATCTGTTTCTCGATGATCAAGATGTGACTAGTTCGGGATTCCTATCGTTCCTCGGAGGCGCTGCTTCCGCCGCTGCTCCGGTTGTCGGACGCGTGTAAACGGTTAGATCTGTGATCCGGTGGAGTGTTCTAATATGAGGTTTGCTTCAACCTGTTTTTGTTGTATTATGCTGGATTGAAATTGTTGCAATTTTTTTTTGTTGGCTTAGATCCAAAGCAAATTGCTCAGGGTTTATAGTTTTATATGACATTTTTATGTCAATTAATTATTGTGCTATTAATTAATTAATGCAGATTAGTCAGCAATTTGAATCTGAATTTGCTTTTTGATATTTGTTTTTCATGTATTAGCGTTTTTTATTTCACTTTGGCATTGACACTCATTATTGTTGGATTAGGATTTGAGATTCAGAGAATTGAGGCTGGTTTTTCGATGAGAATCAGAGAATGAGACTCCTGTGAAATGTGCCTCTTTTTGTTCTGAATTTGTTATATACTCCCTCTGGAATGAAAAGTAAGCGAAAATGTATTTGAAAAATTGATGTATCTGATATCAAATAGATACAACTTTTCAATACTTTTATGCTTATATTTCATCCTAAATGGAGTATTGTGATTTAATTCTAATTGGCATGTTTAGCATTTTCAAGTTTCTGGAAACCTTCTTAGGTGTTGATTATAATATGGGTGAATTGGGTTTAGAAAAAGATGGCTTTGTACTATAAGAAGAAATTCTGAAATCTTACTTGATTATAACTTGTAACTATATTAAAGCCTTAATGCAAACAAGGAATTAAAGTGGCTTCGCGTGGAATTAGACTTCTCAAGTAAAGTGTAAATTGAAAAAGTTGAGGTTTGTTACTCCAATTAACCCATGATTATTTATGATATATGCCTGCATTGTCAACCGTTAATTTATTTATCAGTATTACTAACCTTATTACTAACCTAAAAAGTTAGTGTACATTTAAGTTCTTAGTAATTTATAGGGGTTCTATTTGATACCATCTAAAATGCAATGCAATGATCAGGGACTGGGAGTCCTGGTCCTAGGGTGCATCGATTATTTATCCAGGGTTTGGGTGGGGGCAGCTGGGCTAGTTTTAATCAAAATGATTCTGTTTTTTGGCTGCCTGTGTGTTAAGAGTCTTTTAGGTGTCAGTTATTTTGTTTTGGAGTGTGGTATTTACTGGTAAATTGGAGTTGGGAGATTAGATCAGGTTGTGGGCCCTTTTAAAATGGGGGTTGGGAAACCATGTTTGACTACATGGTGGATGAGGTAAAATTGTGTTTGGATATTTTAAAAATGAGTGGAGCAGAATGAAACATAGCTTTTTGTCTATTTTTTAGGTTATTTTAGGATGGAATGAAACATTTTTAATTCTATTCTTTGAAAATGGAGGTAATGAAATAAATTACAATTCTTTTATTCCATTTTTACTCTTTACTTAATAACACAATTTGTAGAGAAAACATGACAATCAGCTAGCTAACCAACAAGATCATGGATCATATGCCCTCCAAATTGATGTCTAAGTTCTGCCTCTTGCTCTAATTGTTGTTGGAATTTTAATCTGCTGGAGTCACGCGAGCATTCATGTAGTCAGGATATCAATGGTCGTTCGATCAAATATTAGACGGTTTAAAAAAGTAGAAGTTTTTAATTTTATAATTCAAATTATTGATCTTGAATTTGGACCATTTGATCTTAATTGAATTTGGACCATTTGATCTTAATTGAATTTGGACCATTTGATCTTTAATTGAATAGTCATCGATATGATATCACAAATGCATATATAGTAAGGGAATCTTTGACTGTTGAGAATTCGGGTCCATTGGGGACCTGAATTGGCTCACTACTTACCCAATCCAACTCCCTGTCTCTCTAACCCAAATTCAGTTGTGTCCATGTGTGGTGTGCTTTTCTTAATATTTAATTGCTCTGCATTTGTACATTTTCAAATTTGGCAATGCGTGAAGATGACCACCATATTTACAAAGTGAAACTGCTTTTCTGCCATTGCATGCGTTTTAACGTTGCCATTGTCTACAAAAGGGATAATTTGGTAATTAAAAGTTTCAGAAGTTTGATTTTATCATATACACCTCACAAATGTGATGGAATGAATCCTATTATGTCCCATTATGTTCTACTCATTTTGAAAAAATCCAGAAAAGTCTTGGTGTATATACATTGGATTTGTTATATTGGCGATCCATTGTAATTCATACAAATCAACTATAATATCAAATATGCACTTATATTATCAGGTAAAATTGATTTAACATCAGAATATCAATGTGTTTTTGGAAAGAAGACTTTCAGTTGTGCCAACTGCCAACACATATCAGAATATGCAATAGCCCAAGAAGCTACAACCAACTATTTGCTTGGAACCCTGCAGCGAGTGATGCTATTTTCACTGTGTTTACAAAGAGGCTCTTAATTTAGAGGATGAATATTCAAACAAATTATTACACTTTAAACTCCACCTTAATCAAATAAATAATAACTTTGTAAATTCAATTTCGTTCAAAGTCATATTTATCTAAACACATATGTTTGTGGTAATCAATATAAAATTATAATGTAGAAATAGAATATGAAAATAATTTTATATAACAAAAAATTAAATTATAATAAATATAAAGTAAAGTATCAAATAATTTAAATGTATAATTTAAAATAATGCTCTATATTTTTTAAGTATCTTGAAATCACGAATAATAGCTTAGAATTGATACTTGTGACAATTTTCTTTTTAATATAAATCGTTATGTCATTTGTTAGAAAGTCAACAATTTTTCTATTAATATAAATTGCGGTAGAAATTGGAGAGTTATGATAAAGCGAAATAGTATATGAATCAAGGAGAAGTATTGCGTTTTTTTAGTTGCAACCAAACCAAACACGAGTATAGTTGATAAATTCTTTAAATTTAAATATTGACGAACATCAACCAAGAAATGTCATAATTGGAATTTCACATTAATCTTTTCTTGCATATTAAAATCCATAATATAATATTTTTTCAACTAGAATACAAACTTTTCAATGTTAAAAGTTTTATAATTATTCTTAGGAGTCAAAGCATAACTTAGAGTTAACAAATCCGGTGTTTGCTCGCTAAATCTGTTATTCAAAGTACCAATTTGATTTGCACTTTTACTAATTACAATTTCATCCATTTCTAACAAGTATATAATTTTCGCTAATTGAGTAGCTTGTAATTCATCATAACGCTTAATAGAAGAACATACAACATTGACAACAAAAGTCAGTTTTTCAAAGAATTTATGAATTGGAACAACTTCTCTTGATTCAATAACTAAGGCAAGTTGCAATCGATGAACAAAATAATGAACATAGTATGCATAAAAACAATCTTTCATAAATAGTATTCGTAAAACATTCTATTCTTTTCTCGTATTACTAGTACCATCGTACCATTGACCACATATGTTAGAAAAATCAAGATTATGTCGAGAAACAAAATACCATATACTTCTTCTTTCAGAGTTAAAGTTGTAGTGTCTTTAACACCTGCCACATCAAAAAATTACTTTTGTATTAAATCAACAAATCTTAACACAAGAGACATTTATTTGTTTTTTTGATTTATCACGTTCATAGATATGTTTTCTCACCCTACTAGAAAGAACATGCAATAGTCCTTTTTGAATTTGACGTGAAGTATACTTAAAATTATATGGATCATTTTTCAACACAATTTTTGCAACTTAATCATTATAAGATGTCAAAAGTTTTATCAACTGAAGAAAATTGCCTTGATTTCTTGAATTGCTAGTTTCATCGTGCCCCCTAACAGCAAAAGTTTGAAGAGTTAACCAACGAACAATATCAATTGATGTCTTGAGACATATTAGATTCTTCAAAATTTATTTTGACAGGTCTAAATAAGATTTCAATCCATTGTTGTGTGGTAAATAGGACCCTTCCCTATGTATTTGAGACAATCACAATGTTTTTCATTTTCAACTTTCTTTCAACCTCTAAAATTTACACCAATGAAGACATCTGATCTAGGACGTCTATTAGGCTTTTTACTGTTGGAATTCAATTATGAGTGTTTAGTACCACATTGACTAGGAATTGAGGAAATATTGAATATATAAGAAGAATGACTCATAAACCTAATGCCTTAAAGTTTTGGGTTGAGATATTGTGTCTAAGTCTCTTAAAAATCCTTAAAAGACAAAAGGATGAATGAATTCTTAAACATGTGGTAGTGTTACTATTTTTAATTGGACATTTTTGAGTTTTCAAATGTGATTCCTTAAAAAAAAAATATTATATCAACTTATCTCATTCTCATTTATTGTTATTTCTTAAACTCATCAATTTAATCAAGTCACAGAACACATGGCGATGGACAGAGTCACAAGTTACAAGTCAGTTTTAACTCACTCAAATTCAAAAGAAACAAAAGTCACAAAATAAAGTTATCAAACTCAAAGGGATAGAGTCAGAGTTAGTAAGTTACTCATCACTTTATCTTTGTAAATTGTAAACTCATTCCAATAGTCCAATTCAAAGAATCGCATTCACTCTTTTCACATAGGCACAATCATAGAGACAAATCAGAGATTCAGAATGATGCAAAAACATAATCAAATTCGAATTCAATTTATTTTCAATTGAAACAAGTTTTCAAACTCAAAGGGAGTATCAAAATCATGAGGTTGAGACATGCAATCCAAGCAAATCAAAATCATGAGGCAGACCGACGATGATTTTGAAAAGGGAGAAAAATGGAAGAGACGAAGAAGCTCAATTGTAAGAGACAGAGAGATATTTGAGAAGATATGTATTTTAGGATTTTGGCTATGTTTATAATTTTCTAATGTAAGAGTATTTTGGTCTTTTTACTTATAACTTTTTTTCCTTCATTTTTGGGAAAAATGGAAGTGCATTTATTAGTTTTAAGCTATCCTCTCTCTATATATATATATATATAATAAGTCCTTAAATAGACTAATATCAACCTTTCAAAAACATAAAAATGTGTCAAACTTATACTTTTTTTTTTCTTCTAAAAATATCATATCAGATTTAAACATTACAAAATCTAATTCCACCTAACCTATCTCCACATTTATTCCTTTGACAAAAATCTCACAAATTATATTTTTGTGAATCTTCTCTACAAATTTCTATAAGTTATCCAAGGCAATGAAGAATAATGAAAGTTTTACGTTTCAGTTACGTACAAGCAACATAAGCCCCTGTTAGTTGCCATTTACTTTTGCCATTGGGTAATTGAGTCTATACTTAATCGCTTCCTAGTTATGGAACTCCTACAATTAATTT
Organism: Cicer judaicum; assembly: GCA_037974835.1. Lineage (NCBI taxonomy): Eukaryota > Viridiplantae > Streptophyta > Magnoliopsida > Fabales > Fabaceae > Cicer > Cicer judaicum. The sequence goes on from JBBPBS010000247.1 coordinate 1,560,548, forward strand.
ATTATTATTATTATTTACCTTTTTTTGGATTATTATTATTATTATTATTTTATCCTAGCTAGGTTTTCGCGTCTCAATATAAGAAGTATAAAAAGTCTTTTATTGTTTTAAATATTTGTAAAAAACTATAAATAAAATGTCTAAAGAAAAACCAATTTAAGCAAATAATATCAATTTTCCTGAAATAAAAGATTTGTAATATTAGAATGTCATCATCTACCATGACAAAGTAGTTTCTTGCGGGTGGAGGTGATCCAATTTCTTTCTTTTCCTATTAAAAGTTTTATATTGTGTAAAAAAAAAAAAGAATCAAAAGTTGGTAGTATATATTTTCAAAGTACGTAGGAATATATTCACGCATTAGGTTTACCGATAAATACTACGTTGAAACTTAAGTAGGCAACAAGGAAGAAGTCGAATCATTTGTCTTACAACAATACAACTTGAAGCATTTATGATAGATTACTTAGAACATAAGTCAACAATATATAGAATCTGATCTTTTTGTTATTTTTGTTTTGACTGGATAGAGCATCTGAACCTTTTTTCATAGTTAGGAACAATTTGTCTTAAATGCACCTAGCCAATAATTTAAGAGAATCTCCACTCAAATTTGCTTAATTTATACATATTAAGTGACCCCTATTAGTAGTTATTAATCTATGTAATTTTACTTCAATGTACTATAATATTCCCGCAATTATATTTTTCCTCCAAGAGGCAGATGAAATTACATCTAAAAAGTTACCTCTATTTAATAATATTGTATTGGATAAATATTTTTTTTAAATGAAATAAAAAAAGTCATGTACCTTCGATTTAAATTAATAAATTAATTGTTATTTTTATTTATTTATTTTGATTATGTAAAAAAAACAACCATAAATTCACATTAAATTCACATACAATAAAATATCCAAGAATTTAAAATAATGACTTTAACATACCGATATTTATTAATTGAGTTATCACTTAATTACTATTTTTTTTATTGTTATTATTATGTTAGTTTTGTGGTTAACTAAAGCCATGCATTAATACTAGCACCCGTGATGGAAAGAATGAAACACCAAAAACTAGTTATCTTCTCCTAGCACTCCTCTTGATGCTAATTATTTTATTCGTCGTTGTAATCACATGCACTACTTTTGACTTTTCTTTACCTAACAAGAATCATAACTAGCTTTGCGTCCACAAAATAAACAAGTCTCAAAAAATATATACATAAAGCCTAGCTCAATCACTTATAAATATAACCCCACATAGAGTAGATTAATTAACTTAGGTTAACATCAATCAATGGCTTATTTGAAATCCCTTGATGTGTTTTCATGGATTCAAAACCTTCCACCAACATCACAATGGAAAACAAGTTCTATGTCCTTAAGCTTATGTTCTATAATAAACTTATCCCAACCATCACTAAATCTTACCATATCAAAAAATCACCAATCTCAAAAACTCTTTTTTGCTATTATGGCTGATTTTAATATCCCTATTTTTCTTTGGACCTCAAAAATACAAATCAAACCTAGTAATAAAACCATGAAGTTAATAGATGAAGAAACCATTTCAAATCTTCTTGTTAATTTTATACAAGACATTCTTCATTATGGCTCAAATAAAAATAGTATTTTTATTAAATTTCCAAAATTTGAAAATATTTCAAACTTTAGTGATATTTTCAACCTTGCTTTTTTAACTTTATTTTTTCTAGTTTGCATTTATGAAGCTCCTTCCGATCTTCGTTATAATTGTCTTAATACATTAAAAGAAAAATTATCAAGTTGTGAATCAAGAAAATCATCAAAATTACTGATGAAACTCTTAGGTTCTAATTTAGAAGAACAATGGATGCGTTCTATTAACCTTGCTATTACAAATTGGATTGTGGAACTACAAGAAACAGCTTCACAATGTCGTAGCATTTTTAGAACACCATCTCCTTTATTTTCTTATGCATTTTTAACATTTGGGTTGTGGAAAGTTCAATTATATTGTCCAATCATAACCATGGATGTTGTTAGTGCAAATAACCATGCAGCTGATGAGAGGCTTCAATTCTCTCTAAAATATCAACAACTTGAAGGTGTTCTTCAATTCAATCACAAAGTCTTCATCAAAGAGAAATGGGTGGAAATCATGGTGAACATTGACAACATAAGGTAATCAATAATATTATCTAATTAACTAAAATAGAATTATGTTTATATTTAAGCATATCTTAATATAAGGCAAGGCAAGATAATTAGTTAATTAATTAATCATCCACATATTTAGAGGTTATAAGGATGATTTTGTAGTTGACAATGCGTACTATAGAAGTTGAGTGTTATAAGAGCACTTTAGTAAATGATAATTACTATAAAAAACTTAGGGAAGGATAGAAAAGGTATATTCTATCATTTGCTTAATTTTTTGTTCATTTGCATAATTATTTAATTAATGAGTAGATTTTTCTATAAATGAAATATTATTCTCTTAATTCTTATAAAAAATGTATCCTGTGTGAAATATTTTAGGCTTTGAATTCTTTTATGCCTTCCATTTGAATTCTTTTATGCCTTCCATTCTTTCCAACCAAATCTCAATCATTGTAAAATTCATAAGCATATATATTGATTACTTCATCCGAACTAAAATAATCGAGTCATTGATCATTTCACACATATTAAAAAAATTATATAAACAAAAGAGAGAATATTATTGGCACATTATAAATGTTATTAGAGTTGTCAATTTGACAAGTCCCCTAATTATAGGCCCCAGTCTACATTTTGGAGGTTACAAAAAAATTAATAATTTAAAAGGCCCCAAAAAACAAGGCCCCTAAACTAAAAGCCCCCTAAAATTTAATGGGCTTAGTAGGCCAATAGGCCTCATTTTTTTTAAAAAGAATCGATTTTCTTTTTTGAGAAATAAAATTTTTCAGTTTTTTAACCAATTTTCTATAAACTTTTTCGATTTTTAACTATAATTTTTTTTTCGATAAAAAATATTTTATTTTTTTTCTAATAAAATTTTCCGATTTTTTTTTCGACAAAAAATATCCATTTTTTTCAATAAAAAATTTCTGATTTTTTTTTTCGATAAGAAATTTCCGATTTTTTTTTTCGATAAAAATTTCATAATGGGCCGAAATTTTAAAAAAATTATTTTAATAAGAGACCTAATAATAGAGGTTTAATAAAGAAAAAATTAAGGGGATTTGTAGTTGGGGACTTTTTTGACAGCTTTAAATGTCATAAATACATAATAAGTGATATTGTATTGTAAATTATGCAAGTAGTATTAATTAAATAGTACAATTAAAAGTTAAAAAGATCAATTATTTTAAGATAAATTATTTTTACAAAATGGATCAACTATTTTGGGACAGGGAGTAACTTTTTTGCTGGTAGATCAATTAAATAATTGAGATGTTGCTCAATAGGAAGAATCTAGTTGAAATTTGTAAGTAACATACTCAATAAATTATGTTATAAATAGAACCAATTAATTGCTCTACTTTTATTTATAAAATAAAAAATTATAATTTCTTCATAAGTGATTTTGATTTTTTTTTTTTATCATGACCAATTAATTGAATATTTAAATTTGTATGAATAGATGTGATGTGTTCAAACTAGTAGATGACACCCTTATGAGAGAAAGAGGAGCTGGTGCATGTGAAAAACATTTTCCATCAAGAATATCATTACAACTCACTCCAATACTCCAACATCAAGTACTAAGTGTATCCGTTGGAAAATCCTCTGAAAATCCAACAATGGAAATTGGTGTTGAAAAAAGTTTAGAAGCTACATTTCAACCAACAAATCCTTACATAGGACTTAATGTTTCAGCTGGAGAGTCAACAACAATGAGTTTAAAGCCTTGGAAATTTGAAGAATCGGTTTATGGATATAGTGCAAATTTAAATTGGTTTCTTCATGATAGCATGGATGGCAAAGAAGTCTTTTCATCAAAGCCTTCAAAATTTGAATTAATTAATCCAAAGTCATGGTTTAAAGATAGGTATTCAAGTGCTTATCGACCTTTTACTAGACAAGGAGGTGTTATTTTTGCTGGTGATGAATATGGAGAAAGTGTGTGTTGGAAAGTGGATAAAAATGCTAGAGGGAAAACAATGGAATGGGAAATAAAGGGTTGGATATGGTTAACTTATTTGCCTAATAAGTATAGGACATTTTATCATGAAACTAGGAGGTTGGAGTTTAGGGAAATTGTTCATCTTAATATTCCTTAGTTTAGTCAATTACTTTTATTTCCCAACTTGTGTGCATCATAAATTGAAAGAATAATATGTATTGGTTTTGTTTTACCAAGCAATATTATTTGTATAAGTATTGTTAGTGTAAAATAATATGCTTGTTCTACTTTTTCAATGTATTTTTCATGTTAATAATTTGTAGGGACTATTTATGGATTTTTTTATGATGAAAATAATAATAATGGATGTCATATTAGTTTTAATAGCTAAAATGAGTCTTTACTCTTATGAACCATATCAAGATCAGCCAAGAGTTATAATGAAGAGGAACAAACATTTCTCTATAAAATAAAAGCCTCATCAATGTTGGACTAGAGGATATTGTGACAACAAATTAATCGTAATAATTTGTATTAATTTTTAAATTATTTGTAAATTTAATTAATAATTGGTAATTAGTATTATTTTTTTTAATATTTTTTAATAAAATATTAGTTAAAAAACTCTAGTTGCAAAGTTGTATTCTTAGTATGTGTTTTTATGTTTGTTTAAAATATATATTACAAGTTTAGAAGGCATATCATGCTGATGAGACTTCTATTGTGAAAAATGAGGTTTATTTGTGCATAATTTGAAAAATGGGATATTTTTTAATTTTTTTATGAAACAGATATTTCCCTTAAGATTTTTTTAATAGTTACTCATCATATGAATCATATTTTAAATGGTTGCTAAACATTATAAAACATCAAAAATATATCATATCATTTGTGTCTGTGTCTGGTTGAGTTCTATTTGCCACATCATTATTTTTTGTAAATATAGTTGACGACTAGGATAAAAAATAATGATTTTTACTTATTTGTTGAGAGGAAATCTAACACTATAACTTAAAATAAATAAAGTTTGTTATATTTATGTGTATTTTAAGTCTATTTATTATAACTTATTTTGAAAACAATCACTTTTATAAATATTTATCTGATTGTAACAATTTAAATTAGAATATGAAAATAATTCAAAAATTGCTTCAAAAGAAAATTTGTCCAAAGTAGCTTCTCATAAAATTATACAAATGATGTTTTTATATATATTCATTATGGAAAATAAACCCAACTCTATTTTAGTTTTTTATATCACTAAATTATTTAATATCAAAAACACTTTAATTTGTTGAGACAAAATCTCTCAATTGATTTTAATGATAACAAAATTGTTTAAAGATTATAATTGTGATTAATGACTAACATGTGCTCTTGAGTGTATTCATACAAGAAGATAGGTTGTTAATCATTAAAGCAAAAGGAAGTAAAATATGTTTGAAATCTGAGGATGGAAATTGCTGCAAACGCGAGGATGGAACTTGCTGCAAATGTGAGGATGAAAATTGCTAACCGATGATGGCTTGCAATTTGAAAAAACTCCAGATCTGGACAATCTGATCCATCACCAAGACAAATGTGTTTATTCAAATGCATAAGATGAATATAGCTAAATCTAGTATGTGGAGGATGGCAGCATAGGCCGAGGATAGGCCTGCGAAAAGTGAAAGCAACTCTTCAAGCATGTGAAAGGCTTAAATCAGATTATTAAATGTGTTTGCATGAATATATATATATATATATGAAGAAGTCAAGTTGAAGAAAGGCAACTTGAAACAAGCTAAAAATGGAAGATCACATGTGAAGGCAAAAGTAGCTTTCTCTCTCTTGTCAACATCACCTCAAAAGGTGAAACCAACCTAGACCTTAAAGTCTACGAAAAATGCAGCTCACATGGTCAAACAACAGCTGTGCATTGCTGGAAAAAGAGAATTGACAAGGACTTGTCAAGATCAAGTTACAAGAAAGGTGAGGATGGCTGCAATGGCAATTCCGTAAATATGATGAAAGACTTGGAATATTTGAAAAACAACTCCAATGGTCATCAAGGGCTTGGATCTCTATAAAATGCAAACAAGCTCTCCAATGGAAGACACACAACACACTTGTATAAAAAGATCAAGCATCTTAAAGCTATCAAGAGCAAAAACATCCTTTCTTCTTACTTTCTTCAATCATACACTATATCTTTGTAAATCCTTTAAGAAAGTATTAAGTATTAATCACTCTCATATCATTGTGTAATTTCCTAGTGAGTTCACTTGGAAATATTTGAAAATTGATTGTAAGCTTGGTGAAGCTTGAGAATACACGGTTTGTAATCATCCTTGGGTTGAGGATCGATCTGTTTGAAAGTTAGTGAAATCTCACAAGGGTGTGAGGACTGGACGTAGCCATCTTTGGGTGAACCAATATAAAATTGTGTGTGTGTCTCTCTTACTCTACTCCTACTCTTTTGCTTAACTTAGATCTAACGATTTGAAGAATCGCATCCTCGAGCTAGCCATCCTCTAGGAGAGGATCGTTTTTAAAACTCTTAGAAATTATTTTTTTTAAACAGCAAAATCCCTATTCAACCCCCCTTCTAGTGATATTTGGCTACATCAATTGGCATTAGAGCAAGGTTCTCAAAAAAATACACCTAACAGTGTAAGAGAAAAAGATCCAAAAGAAAAATGTCAAAAGCTAAGTACATTCCTGAAGGAGGATCATCCAGCCGACCTCCCTACTTTGATGGTACAGATTACTATCATTGGAAAGGTAAGATGAGGCTATTTCTCATATCACAAGACAACAACATGTGGTCTGTGGTGGAAAATGGAGATCATGTCATTAGAACCAACAACACAGATGTAACATCCGAGGTGAAGCCTCAAGCACAATGGACGGCAGATGAAAATGCAAAGGTACTCTTAAACTCTAAAGCTCATTTATTTCTAACGTGTGCTTTGAGCAGGGAAGAATATGATAGAGTTGAAGAGTGCAAAAATGCTAAGGAGCTATGGGATACTCTAAGGATTCATCATGAAGGATCAAGTCATGTAAAAGAAGCAAGGATAGATATGGGAGTAAGAGATTTCGAACTATTCGAAATGAAGGAGGAAGAAACTATTGATGAAATGTTCTCAAGGTTAACAATCATATTAAACAACTTGAGATCTCTTGGAAAGGTGTACTCCGTTCATGAAAGGATAAGAAAAATCCTAAGAAGTCTACCGAAAGAATGGAGGCCAATGGTAACTACCATTACAGAAGCAAGAGACTTGACCAACATGAAATTAGAAGATTTGGTTGGAACTCTAAGAGCTTATGAACCATTGTTGTTGGCGGACAAACCAAACAAAAAGGGAAGAATGATTGCTCTAAAAACTAGCCAAACAGAAAGTTCATCTTCCAAGAAGAATGAAGATGGCACAACAAAGGAAAATGTAGAGTATCCTCTGTCTGAGGATGAGGATGAACTCGTTCTGCTTTCTAGAAGACTACAGAGGATGATAAACAGAAGAGGACAGAATAGAGGATCTCCTCAAAAAGAAAAAATTGACAAAAGTCAAATAACTTGTTATGGATGCAACAAGATGGGACACTACAAAACTGAATGTCCTCTCAACAAAAGGAACTCTAGAAAATTTCCATACAAAAACAAATCCATGATGATTACTTGGGATGATAGTGACGAGTCATCCTCAGAGCAAGAAAAGGAAGAAGAGGCCAACCTATGTCTCATGAAAAAATCATAAACTGAGAAGGTAAGTATTACTAATCTATGTCCTAATTGTGAAGAATTAGAAATTGAATTTGATAGCCTCTTAAATGATTCAAACACTTTATCTCAAACATGTATATTTCAAAAAAACCAACTTGTTGAGATAAAGAGACAAAATGAGGAGCTTCGGAAAAAGAATGATGAATATGTTAAAATCATTCAAGATTTGCAGCAATCTCAATTTCAAAATTCTGAGAAACAAAAATTTTTAAACAAGAAAATAGTTGAAACTCATCCTCCTGACGAGGATGCAGAAAAGGAAATTTTGAAAACTGAGGTTAGGGAACTAAAAAATGATATTTCCAACTTTGTCAAATCTACAGAAACATTTCAAAAGATTATGGGGTCTCAATCTGGAATATTTGACAAGGCTGGTATTGGTTTTAAAAGCTGTCAAAAACAAAAGTTATATGAAAACTTTTTCTTGCCTAAAAAACTAGAGGATAGGCTGAAATGCACATTTTGCAAAAAACTTGGGCATACCTCTAAAATTTGTCATGCTAAGAGGAAAGCTAATAATATAAAGTCAGCTTGTTCATTCTGTGGTAAACATGGGCATCATGATTCTATTTGCTTTCATAAAAGAAATGTCCTCACAAGAGAAAAAACTAACCAACAAGGACCCAAAGCTATATGGGTACCTAAGTCTCTTTTAAACTCTAAAACAGGTTCATCCTCTAATCAACAAAAGAAAGCCTTGGTACTTGGACAGTGGTTGCTCACGGCATATGACGGGAGATAAGCACTGCTTCATGTCATTAGAGATAAAGGATGGAGGATCAGTCACATTTGGTAATAATGATAAAGCTCAAATAAAAGGAACAGGTATTATTGGTAAGAATAATTCTGCAAAAATTGAAAATGTTCAATATGTGGATGGCTTAAAACATAACTTGCTAAGCATTAGTCAATTATGTGATAGTGGTTTTGAAGTTATTTTTAAGCCCACTCTATGTGAGGTTAAACACTCATCCTCGGGTAGAGTTTTCTTTTCCGGAATTAGAAAAAAGAATTTATATGAACTTTATCTTGATGATTTACCCACTGATTCTTGTTTTGTCTCTATTGAAAAAGATAAATGGATTTGGCACAAACGAGCGGGTCACACAAGCTTAAACACTATTTCTAAATTAGCAAATTTAGAATTAGTAAAAGGTCTTCCAAAAATTAATTTTGAAAAGATAAAGTTTGTGAAGCTTGTGTAAAAGGAAAACAAGTTAAAAGTAGTTTTCACTCTAAAAACTTTGTTTCAACAAATCATCCTCTTGAACTTATTCACATTGATCTTTTTGGTCCTATCAAAACTCCAAGTCTTAGTGGAAAAAGATATGGTTTTGTGATTGTTGATGATTTTTCTCGTTTTACTTGGGTTCTATTTTTAAAACATAAAGATGAAGCTTTTGAGGCATTCCACCCTTTTTGCAAAAAGGTTCAAAATGAAAAGGGTTCAAAAATAATCTCGGTGAGAAGTGACCATGGAGGTGAATTTGAAAATGAATCTTTTAAAAATCTTTGTGAAGAAAATGGTATTTCACACAACTTTTCTTGTCCAAGAACTCCCCAACAAAATGGGGTTGTTGAAAGGAAAAATAGAACTTTACAAGAAATGGCTAGAACTATTTTAAATGAAGCCAACATTGAAAAATATTTTTGGGCCGAAGCCATCAACACTGCTTGTTATGTTTCCAATCGTGCATCCATTAGAAAAATTTTAAACAAAACTCCATATGAATTATGGCAGGGGAGAAAACCAAATATTTCCTATTTTCATATATTTGGGTGTTATTGCTACATTCTAAATAATAAAGAAAATTTGGGAAAGTTTGATCCAAAATCTGATAAAGGAATTTTTCTAGGATACTCCACAACGTCAAAAGGTTATAGAATATATAATCTTAGGACTCAAACTGTGGAGGAATCCATGCATGTTATTTTTGATGAGATTGATGACTTGTGTTTAGAAAAATTGGATAAAAATGAAGAAGATGAACAGTCAACATCTCAAGTACCCGGTCCTCACGGAGAGGATGAGTCTGACCCAACCTCTCAACACCTTCCAAGAGGATGGAAAACAGTCACACATCATCCTCTAGATCTAATCATTGGGAATACTGAGGATGGCGTTAGAACCAGAAATTCTCTAAGGGAAAGCACTACCAACATGACCATGATATCACAAGTTGAACCCAAAACTATTGATCAAGCTATTGGTGACAAATCATGGGTTGAAGCTATGATGGAAGAACTCTCTCAATTTGAAAGAAACAAATCATGGGTTGTACCCCATCCTCTGGACAAATCTATTATTGAGACTAAATGGATATTTAGAAACAAATTAAATGAGGATGGAGAAGTCATTAGAAATAAAGCAAGACTAGTGGCTCAAGGGTATAATCAACAAGAAGGAATTGATTATGATCAGACGTTCGCACCCGTAGCAAGACTTGAAGCAATAAGAATCCTCTTATCTTATGCTACTCATAAAGGTATAAAGCTATTTCAAATGGATGTAAAAAGTGCCTTTTTGAATGGGTTCTTAAATGAGGAAGTGTATGTTCGTCAACCTCCTGGGTTTGAGGATGAGAAGCGGCCAAACCATGTGTTCAAACTCTCAAAAGCTCTTTATGGTTTAAAGCAAGCTCCTAGAGCTTGGTATGAGGGGTTAAGTTCTTTTCTAAAAGAAAATGGATTCATTAGAGGGCAGATTGATACTACTCTTTTCAAGAAGACACTTGAAAAGGATTTATTGATTGTTCAAATATATGTCGATGACATTATATTTGGATCCACAAATGAAAAGATGTGTAAAGATTTCTTAAATCTCATGCAAAGTGAATTTGAGATGAGTATGATGGGGGAATTGAAATTCTTCCTTGGTCTACAAATCAAACAACGAGATGATGGTATTTTTATATCACAAGAAAAATACACAAAGGATTTGCTCAAAAAATATAACATGAGTTCAGCCAAGAGTATGGGAACTCCTATGCACCCATCCTCCATACTCCACAAAGATGATGAAGGAACTCCAATTTCCGAAAAGGAGTACAGAGGGATGATAGGATCCTTGTTGTATTTAACTGCAAGCAGACCGGACATAGTCTTTGCAGTCGGTCTTTGTGCAAGATTCCAATCTTCTCCTAAAGAATTTCATCTCTCAGCTGTAAAAAGAATCTTTAGATATCTTGTTGGCACTATAAATCTGGGAATATGGTACAAGAAGTGTTCCAATCTTAACCTCATAGCCTATTGTGATGCGGACTACGCGGGAGACAAAGTTGAAAGAAAAAGCACGAGTGGGGCTTGCCAATTTCTTGGAAAATCACTAATAAGTTGGTCTTGCAAGAAACAAAGCACCATTGCTCTTTCAACAACTGAAGCAGAGTATGTATCAGCCGCTCAATGTTGCTCACAACTTCTATGGATCAAAAATCAACTTGAGGATTACTCATTAAGGTACACAAAAATTCCCATCCTCTGTGATAATACAAGTGCAATAAATCTTTCTAAAAATCTCATTCAACATTCTAGATCTAAGCACATTGAAATTAAACATCATTTTATAAGAGATCATGTGCAAAAAGGGGATTTAGAACTGATTTTTATTGACACTGAGAATCAATTAGTAGATATTTTTACCAAACCTCTCCAAGAGGATAGGTTCAAAAAGATCTTGGAGGAACTCTCAATTCTTAACTTGTCTGAAATTAATTGATTTATGTTGAGTGTGTTCCTTTATTATTTTATTAATTTTTTTTTATTAAAAATTAATCCAAAAATATCTGTTATTTTATTTAAATATGATTATTTACTTTGAGTATAACCCTGAGAGGACAACAAAACCACCAGCGGACGGAATGTCCTTATTGGTGTAAAATCACGTGACCTGTCAGCCTAGGAAGAGAGCACGCGCCTTTCTATCCCATTGGTCAAAACGTGTGGAGCATGCCTCCTTGATTCACGTCGTGCATTCAATGTAGAAACGGCTACGTGTTCCCAGCCGTCCAGATCATCATCACACTAGGGCATAGGCTTACGGCTCATTTAATTTTTCCGTTCCTTCACACGTTTCCTCCCACGTTCATCTGCACAACTTCCATCTCTCTCTCTCTCTCTTACTCTTCCATCCTCTATCCCCTTCACTTAACCATCCGATTAAAAACATTTTCTTTACCCAGCAGTTTCTTCCCACATTGTTTTTTCTTCAATGCTAGAACCAAAATAACTGCAAAACGAAAAATCGCTTATCAAGAGGAAGATGAAAATCAAGATGTTTACTCAAGCACTGAATCCGACTACAATGGAGAAACCCAATCTGAAGGAACATCTCTGTCTATCATTCCTTCTTCTCAGTCTTCCAAAAGTTCCTCTTCTCCTTCGCTTACTCCAAAACCTTCGAAGAACTCATCTTTCTCAGGACCGGTCAGACGCTCATCCAAAATCATGTCCGGAGCTGTTTCATCAACAAAGGCGACCCCTCAAGACAATACCGTTTATGTCATCCACTCTGATGATTCAGAAGATGCTCAGCCCTCTGAACCTCCACAACAGCCGCCTGCTAAGAAGTCCATATCCAAAACCTCAACTCCGAAAAAGGTTAACCCTTTTACTCCAAAACCCAAATCTTCATCTGTAAAAATCTGTGACATTACCTCTTTGTTTGATTCGGCTGATATAGAAACAAATTATGTTCAAAAATGGCAAACCAAATCTGTTGTAAATGGAAAGATAATTGATTTGGCTGATATCACACAAGGTGGATTTAATGTGGAAGAAATGTTTGATCAACTAGGATGGACTTCATTTTTCAAAATCAACGAGCCTCAATATCCTCGCCTAGTTCGAGCATTCTATGCTGCTGCAAATGGTTCAAAATACTCCACCAGCTTTAGTATGGTAATAAAAGGTGTTCATATGGAGATAAGTCCGACCACATTATGTCAAATTCTTGACATACGTAATGAAGGAGCTGACCACTTACCAGAAAGATGGTATTCAAAAGGTATCATCACCAGGACATCTGTTCTTGAAGACATTCTCATCAAATCTCCAAAACCTTTAGTGGCTTCTAATCTTCGTCCAATTTTTCGTATCCTTCATAACATATGTGTTCACTCTATTACACCCCGAGCTGGCAGTTTTGAGAAAGTCACAGAACTCGATATCATGATCATCCATCACTTAATGACTGCCTCTCCTCTTCACTTAGGATATGTGATTTTCTGGTTTATGTTGAATGCTGCTTTAATGGCAAGGTCTGCTCCCTATGGTATGCTACTAACAAAGGTTTTCAAATTCTTCAAAGTCCCACTTGATGATGAACCGTGTGTCCATTTCAATAACACCTTTTCAATCAAGAACATTAAACAAATGAAGTTTAAGCATGAAAACCTTCCTGCCTCCAAGAAAAGAAAAACACGAGAGTCCCCTACTCCCTCTCAAAAATCTGAAACAGCCACCATTCAACCACCACAAGAGGATATGCCATCACCACTCGTTCAAGAACCTACCTCTCCACTGCGTAACTCTCCTACTCCGAATTCACCCATCCAACCATCTCCTCAAGCTTCACCAATCCACAATCTCACTCCTCCTCATGAAGCCGATCCACTCCCTAAGGATACCTTCACACCAACACCTCGTCATAATATGGAAGATGGTGAGGAGCTCTATTTTGACCTTAATCTATCTTATCATCCCTCTCCTATAGATATGCTTATGGCTTCTCCTCCAACCATGCAAATGGAAGAGAATGTGACCTTGCAACCAGATCTTTCGCAACAACTTCCTATTTCTCCTGTTGCAGCTCATGAAGAACCTATCCAACCTCTCCCTGAGGTTACAGGCCGGTTCAGTTCCCTTGAATCATTTTTCACAGCCACAACTCATAACCATTCAAAGGACAAGGCAGGGAGCTCTCAGAATAAGAGTTCTAGTGTAAATGATAAGCCTAAGAATTCGGTTCCTAGCACAAGGACTGAGGACAGCAAAGAACAAAAGCAAACGAACCTGCTAAAATTGATTAGGAAGGATCAGAAGAAAATACTTCAAAGCTTCACTCACTTTCAGAATTCATTGGTTCAATTTGGTCTCATCCTAGAATGGGTTACCAAACACTTGGCTCCCACTATTGCTCCTGGAGATCATCCTCCTGAGCTACCAGCCCAGCCTTCCTCTGTTGTTCCATCTCCCTCATCCTCCTCAGCCGAGTCTTCCCTTTCTGTTTAACCATGTGGTTATTTTCTTTTTGCTGCTGCCAAATTCAGGGGGAGAATGATTATGATGCTTTTTGATTATCTATGCTTTTTGATTATCTAGTTGTTTGTGTTAAACTGTTTAAATTATTGTGTTGCTTATGCTTGTTAAGTTGAATTATTATGTTGCCTATGAACCTATGTTTATGCTATGTTGAACAAATCTTTAAATTAGTATCTTACCATCATGATGTTTTACATATGGTTAAAATCATGTTATTTCAACACTTTGGCATACATTTAGGGGGAGTAATGATTTTTAGTTTTAAAAATTATTACACATATGATTAAGGGGGAGCATAAACATTTATCTTTGCTTTATTTAAAATCATAATCTAAAGAATTTTGTCATCATCAAAAAGGGGGAGATTGTTGAGACAAAATCTCTCAATTGATTTTAATGATAACAAAATTGCTTAAAGATTATGATTGTGATTAATGACTAACATGTGCTCTTGAGTGTATTCATACAAGAAGATAGGTTGTTAATCATTAAAGCAAAAGGAAGTAAAATATGTTTGAAATCTGAGGATGGAAATTGCTGCAAACGCGAGGATGGAACTTGCTGCAAATGTGAGGATGAAAATTGCTAACCGAGGATGGCTTGCAATTTGAAAAAACTCCAGATCTGGACAATCTGATCCATCACCAATACAAATGTGTTTATTCAAATGCATAAGATGAATAAACAAAGCATTTAAAATCAAGAGTCAAAAGGTCAAAAGAAAAAGATGAATATAGCTAAATCTAGTATGTAGAGGATGGCAGCATAGGTCGAGGATAGGCCTGCGAAAAGTGAAAGCAACTCTTCAAGCATGTGAAAGGCTTAAATTAGATTATTAAATGTGTTTGCATGAATATATATATGTATATATATATATATATATATATATATATGAAGAAGTCAAGTTGAAGAAAGGCAACTTGAAACAAGCCAAAAATGGAAGATCACATGTGAAGGCAAAAGTAGCTTTCTCTCTCTTGTCAACATCACCTCAAAAGGTGAAACCAACCTAGACCTTAAAGTCTACGAAAAATGCAGCTCACATGGTCAAACAACAGCTGTGCATTGCTGGAAAAAGAGAATTGACAAGGACTTGTCAAGATCAAGTTACAAGAAAGGTGAGGATGGCTGCAATGGCAATTCCGTAAATATGATGAAAGACTTGGAATATTTGAAAAACAACTCCAACGGTCATCAAGGGCTTGGATCTCTATAAAATGCAAACAAACTCTCCAATGGAAGACACACAACACACTTGCATAAAAAGATCAAGCATCTTAAAGCTATCAAGAGCAAAAACATCCTTTCTTCTTACTTTCTTCAATCATACACTATATCTTTGTAAATCCTTTGAGAAAGTATTAAGTATTAATCACTCTCATATCATTGTGTAATTTCCTAGTGAGTTCACTTGGAAATATTTGAAAATTGATTGTAAGCTTGGTGAAGCTTGAGAATACACGGTTTGTAATCATCCTCGGGTTGAGGATCGATCTGTTTGAAAGTTAGTGAAATCTCACAAGGGTGTGAGGACTGGACGTAGCCATCTTTGGATGAACCAGTATAAAATTGTGTGTGTCTCTCTTACTCTACTCCTACTCTTTTGCTTAACTTAGATCTAACGATTTGAAGAATCGCATCCTCGAGCTAGCGAGAGGATCGTTTTTAAAACTCTTAGAAATTATTTTTTTTAAACAGTAAAATCCCTATTCAACCCTCCTTCTAGTGATATTTGGCTAAATCATAATTATTTAAAAAATTTAGTTTGTAGTTGTTGTTTAAAGATATTTGAAAATACTAAGATAAAAAAGTGTAGTTAATAAATAATTTATCTTTTCTTTTTTTGTATATTATTGGAATTATAAAAAGGAAGCGAGTGAAGAGAGAAGACGAATATTTGGAAGCAATGCATTAATATAATTAGTTAATAAGTAGTTAATAAGTTGGGTATTCGCATTTCTTCTCTTTAATAACTTTTCACACTTTACCCATTCATTCATTTATTCTTCAAATTCCCAATTTCCTCCCGCTGACATTGCATCTTCTTACTGTATGCATTTTTTTTTTTATCTTTTATCTATGTTTTTTCTTCATCTTTGATTTTTTTATTTATTCATTTCGATTAACGATTTTTTAAATATAATTTCATAAAAATCATATTTACAAATATAAATTTAAAATCACTTTTTAAAAATATTATAAATAAAAAGGTCGAGTTGTGATCAATTTCAATCTATTTATCATTATTTAATTAATTAATGTTCAATATGACTACCATAATTAATTAATTTCTAACCTTAGTTAATCTTTTCAATTTCTCTTATCCGGTTTCCTCTTTATTTATTATAATAATAATAATAACAATAATAATAATAATAATAATAATAATAATAATAATAATAATTTATCTCCTCCTCTTCATTTTCTTTGTTACCTTCCTTTCACATCTCCCTTTTTCTCTCTAATTCTTTGGTATATTTTATAATTTATTATATATTATCAAAATAATAATCATAAATTATTAAAATATCATTAAACTTAAGTAATTTTTGCCGAATTTATATTACTAAAATATAATAAAATTAATACAATAACTTCTATCTAATTGAACCTCTATTGTGAATTGTTTTAATTAATATGTGTATCTATTGTGAATTGTTTTAATTAATATGTATATTTTTTAGGAGTGACACAATATTTAAACATAAAAAAATTGATGTATTTTTTCAAGAAGAAATTTTTAGACAAAGATAAAAATTATAAAATGAATATATTTTATTTGATTGAATGGTGTGAATTGTGAAAATTGTGTGACTTGTAAAAATCATGTGATTTGTGAATTGTGTGATTTGTGAAAATTGTGTGACTTGTTATGTGACTTGTGAAAATTGAAATTCTAATTTTTTTTCAACTTGTCTACTATGTATTGAATTGTGTGATACTCTAAAAAAAAAATTATACGACTTTTAAAAATTTCAATTATAATATTTAAATTTAAATGATAATATTTCAGTTAATATTTATCGCTCTTCGGCTCCCCAAATATTTTGTGTAGTAACATCCGCCACTGCTCGTTTGTTAAGATTTTTTTGGTTTAAATATAAGTTTTTTTATTTATCTTTTACTTTGTATTTGTTATAGCCTTTTATTTTATAAATGGTGTATTTTAGTTATTTTCACCATAATTCATACAAATAATATAATTAATATAATGAATTCCAATAACTAAATATTATTATAATTTTGGTTGTAATTGTGACAAGGACTAAAACTATTTATTTATTTATTTTTTATTTTTTTATTTTTTGAATAGTTTGTTATTTGTATGTTACACTTAAGTAGGATACAATTTTGCCTAATATATTTACAACTTCTAGTTAACTTTTGTACATAATTTTGTTCAAACTAAATATTGCATTCATTCAAAGATAAGAAAAGTTATACTAACTTACTATAGGTTTCTACATTTCGAAAATAAAGAGGAATGTATTATATTTATTTTAATTTGTTATATCTATTTTTTAGCAAATAATTTGTTATCTTAATAATTTTATTGAATCCAAACCATCTATTTATCAGTTATACTTTTCGTAATATTTGTTATAGTCTTTTATCTTATAAGTAGTGTACTTTAATTATTTTCACTACAATTCTTTCAAACAATATAATTAGTTTCATGAACTATTGATATCAAATCTTAGATTAGTAGTCAATTATTGTTATAATTTTTTGTTGTGATTGTGACAAGGATTAAAACTACCTTTTTTTTACTACTAGTTGGTTATTTGTCGATTAGAATGATGTTAACTTTAGAATTATGTCACACTTAATTAGGATATGATTTTGACATGATGGAAATGTATCTATAACTTGTCCGGTTAACTTTTTTATATAATTTTGTTCAAATTTAATATCGCATCGATTCAAAGGTTAACTTTTTTATATAATTTTGTTCAAATTTAATATCGCATCGATTCAAAGATTTGGAAGAGAAAAGTTATACTAACTTACTACACGACATACGTTTTTACATTTTAAAAAATAAGAAGGAATATAAAATATTTATTTTAATTTGTTATATCTATTTTTTAGTGGATAATTTGTTATCTTAATAATTTTAGTAAATTCAAACCATCTATTTAAATGTATTAATATTAATCTATGGTATATATTAATTGGTTCACTAATACACGTGAAATAGTGGATAGAATAAGTAAAAATCTAGCAGGAAATATATATATATATATAAAAAAGCTAATAAAATGATATCAAAGAAAATATAATAATTAATATTAGCTAAAATCCAAAAATTCTATTTGAAATGACAATGTTGTAGAAAAAAAAAAGTTTCTAGGAAAACTCAAGGAGAAAAAATCATTTATCCTAAAAAAAATGCATTAAGAATGTCTTTTCGGTTAGTGTGATTCAAAAAAAATAATAAGATTAGAAAAAAGAAAGTTAATAAACAAGAATTTCTATTAGAGAAAACTCACTCTAAAAAATAAATTAGTACTTTAATTGATAATCATAAAATTAAAGAGACTTTATCTAATTGGAGATAAATGAATATACAACTTGTGAAAGAAAGTATAGAGAAAAGATAACGAAAAATATTTAATAAAAACATATAAGTAATGTCAGACTTTATATATTATTGATATAAAATATAAATATAAAATTTTAGAATTATTAAAATGTAATAATTAAATGTTCTTTGTATGTATTTTGAATATTTTCTCAATATTGCTCAATTGTGTCGTAATTGTATCAAGAGAGATTTGAAAATCAAAATCATACAACTTGTTTATACTTACACAAATGGTTTGCATTCAAATCAATCTGAATAAAAATATTGACTTAAAAAAATTAATAATTATATAAAACTGAATATTATTATATATGTTTGAATTCCTTTTTTTATGTTTTTTATAAGTTCCTTGCGTTGAATAAGAGTATTTTATATGTTTTTTAAAATTGAATCAAACTGAATATATAAATTTTAATACTTATATATTTATTTTTTAATATGAGATATTGTGTTAATCTATTATTTGTTAGTTTTGTTATAATTATTTATTAACTTAATATATTTTTATTAGTATATTATAATTTTCAAACATAATCGGTCATTAATGTTATTTAATAATATTAATTTTTAATTAATACATTAGAAGTTGTATTTCGTTTGAAGTTTATTA
>JBBPBS010000247.1:1580203-1593741 GCA_037974835.1 Cicer judaicum
ACTTTTTTTTTTATTATAAAAATAGGATTTGATAAAAAAAAGTAAAACTTTTAAATTATGTTAAAGTAACAAGTTTGAAAAAGAAAAAGATTAATCCTAAATAAACAAATAGGATAATAAGAGATAATATATTAGATGTTTCAAACAAAATCATTTTAATCGATAACAAATAAATCTAAAATAATTTCTACAATTTTTACATATATTTTCATAACAATCATATTTAAAAATATACATTTAAAATCACTTTTTCAAAATATTATAAAAAAAAAAGTTATCCCGGTTAGTGATCAATTTCAACCCAATATATATTCATCATTATTTAATTAATGTTCAATATGACTACTATAACTTAATTAATAACAATTTTTAATAATAATAATGGATGTGATATTAGTTTTAATAGCTAAAATGAGTCTTTACTCTTATGAACCATATCAAGATCAGCCAAGAGTTATAATGAAGAGGAACAAACATTTCTCTATAAAATAAAAGCCTCATCAATGTTGGACTAGAGGATATTGTGACAACAAATTAATTGTAATAATTTGTATTAATTTTTAAATTATTTGTAAATTTAATTAATAATTGGTAATTAGTATGATTTTTTTTTAATATTTTTAATAAAATATTAGTTAAAAAACTCTAGTTGCAAAGTTGTATTCTTAGTATGTGTTTTTATGTTTGTTTAAAATATATATTACAAGTTTAGAAGGCATATTATGTGGATGAGACTTCTATTGTGAAAAATGAGGTTTATTTGTGCATAATTTGAAAAATGGGATATTTTTTAATTTTTTTATGAAACAGATATTTCCTTTAAGATTTTTGTAATAGTTACTTATAAATCATATTTTAAATGGTTGCCAAACATTATAAAACATCATAAATATATCATATCATCTGTGTCATAAATATATCATATCATCTGTGTCTGGTTGAGTTCTATTTGCCACATCATTATTTTTTGTAAATATAGTTGACGACTAGAATAAAAAATAATGATTTTTACTTATTTGTTGAGAGGAAATCTAACACTATAACTTAAAATAAATTTGTTATATTTATGTGTATTTTAAATCTATTTATTATAACTTATTTTGAAAACAATCACTTTTATAAATATTTATCTGATTGTAACAATTTAAATTAGAATATAAAAATAATTCAAAAATTACTTCAAAAGAAAATTTGTCCAAAGTAGCTTCTCATAAAATTATACAAATGATGTTTTTATATATATTCATTATGGAAAATAAACCCAACTCTATTTTAGTTTTTTAGATCACTAAATTATTTAATATCAAAAACACTTTAATTATTTAAAAAATTTAGTTTGCAGTTGTTGTTTTAAGATATTTGAAAATACTAAGATAAAAAAGTGTAGTTAATAAATAATTTATCTTTTTTTTTTTTTATATTATTGAAATTATAGAAAGGAAGCGAGTGAAGAGAGAAGGCGAAGATTTCGAAGCAATGCATTAATACACTTCGTTAACAAATTGGGTATTCGTATTTCTTTCTCTTTAATAACTTCTCACATTTTATCCATTTATTCATTCATTCTTCAAATTCCCAATTTCTTCTTCCATTCATCGATTCCTCCGCTGTGATTCGATCTTCTCACTGTATGCATTTTTTTTTTTTTTCTGATCTTTTATCTCCGTTTTTTCTTCATCTTTGATTTTTTTTATTTATTCATTTCGATTAACGATTTTTTTTCCTTAGTATTGTTATCTACAGTTTTCTAATTAATATATATTATCATTACTAAAATAACACAGGAGAGGTATGTTCATGAGTTTAACAGTAATTAATCTCAGTGTCACCACATTTAGTAAGGATACACACTTTATTATTCTTCATGTGATTTAATGTAATTATTACATTATAAGGGATTGTCTTCATTCAGCTTATTATTGAAATACATAAGTTTTGAAATTGGTTGTTGTTATTACCGTATGCTTAGTGATTATATTGAAAACTATTGCAATCAGATGCTTAATGTTTACTTTTTGATCCTACAGGCTTTATGTCCCATATGCAATCCTCACTTCAGAAACCAGGTTTAATTCCCATCCGAAAAATCGGATGGAACTTTCAAAGTAGACCTTTCATCCAAACCTTGGCAATTAGTGATAAACACAGCAAATGGAATCGAACACTAGTGTCATGCACAAAAACAACAGAAGCTATTGAAACTTCCAAGACTCAGGGTGGGTTGTTTTGATTCTGAAATTAATTATGTACTTATATTTGTGTTCTGTGTGGCTGTTAGTTGAATGCGGCAACTGGCAAACCTTATGCTTTATAGTAATAATAATCATTTGTAGCTTTTGCAATGGTTATAAGATTTTAAAATACATTAATCATTATTGAAGTCTTGGTCGGCAGTTTTATATTTCTATGCATCATCCAAGGTTTATATTTTCTCTAAGTATTATCCTGATCAAATTTGAAATCCTTAACTTCTATTATTGCTCGTTGTAATGGCTATGTGTCATTTATTGTTGTTTCTTTGCTTCTTTTTAAGGAAAATGTTTAATTTTGGGAAACAATTCCATTTCTGTTGCTTATGAGCATTACTATTACTGATTGAGAAATGTAGTTTGGAGGTAACATGTTAATGCAACTTGGCTGTTCTACTTTAGGACCTGATAATTATGTTATATTGCTGCAGCTTCTTTGGATAGCTCTACAAAAGATTCTCTGGAGAAAAAACCTTTGCCAACAGCTGCATTTCCCAATGGATTTGAGGTTTATAGCTATCCTTTCTTATATTTACCTGAAACATCATATAGCTTGTTATCAATAAAGGATACACTTCTGTGGAAATTAGCAATAGTATGCCACAATTCACAAATCAACATATTTTTAGTACGATGAAGAACATACCTGGGCAATCATATTGGCGCTTCTTTTACCAATCTATAGGAAAAGTTATACTGCATGCATATTAAAATACTTCTGTTTGATGATGATAGTACTTGCTTTTGATCATATATCTTATCAACTCTCTTTTTCCCTGACTTGGATAATTTTTTGTTTGCTTATGATCAGGCTTTAATATTAGATGTATGCGATGAGACTCAAATTGCAGAACTGAAACTAAAGGTGACCTTCTAGTCTCTTGTTTTTTGCTTTCATGAAATTTAAAAGAAAAATTCATTGTATGCTTATAACCATGAGGTTGTAGACATGGTATGGTTTCCACATTTCCTTTTTGTGTGTGTATTTGGTTCATCTTTAAATTTGGGCTTTTAGGCCTAACTCCACACAAAAGCTAGCTCAAGAGGTGAAGTATGCTCAAGTCTTACAAGGACTAAGTGGGGTTAGCCATGCGAATCAAATGACGTTTTAATGTCCTATATAAATTATGGCTAAAGGCAATTCATTTAAATCTAAAAAATCCGTCTTTATTTGACTTTTGTTGTGATAATAGGTTGGGGACTTTGAGATGCATATGAAGCGAAACCTGGGAGTAGCAACAGCTCCTACGTTCAACAATCCACCAACTACACCACCACCTGTTCCAACTAAACCTGTGGTTGAGTCTGCACCTTCAACCCCATCATCATCATTGCCAAAATCATCTCCAGGAAAGACCAATCCATTTGTAAATGACTCCCATGATCTGTCATCAAAGTTGGCTGCGTTGGAGGCTTCAGGTGCTAAAAATTATGTCTTGGTTGCATCTCCTACGGTATGCCATATATAAATACAAATACATATGTCGAGTTTTGCTTTCGCCGAGTTACCATCTTTGACATGAGCTAAGTAGAGTCTTCTCTCTCTCTCTCTCTCTCTCTCTCTCTCTCTCCAGGTTGGTTCGTTTCGAAGAGGTAGAACTGTGAAAGGGAAGAAGCAACCTCCTAACTGTAAAGAGGTATTTGACAATACATGTTCCTGTGTCTATTATCCATTGTAGTGTTTCTTAAGTCATCAGCTTGTTATGTACTTAGAACACATAATTTAATACTCCCTTTGCATTGGCTTGATGAAAAATCCCAACCATGCATGAGAGGGTGACCAGAACTGAGCTAACACACTGCACAAGAATAGAAAATGTGATGCAGTTTCTGTATAAAATCTCTGCTGTTCTAAAATATGATAACAAGTATTTTTGCATAAACTCAATTGTCTGTTTTCAATTTAAACTCCACAGGGTGATATAATCAAAGATGGGCAAGTTATAGGGTATTTGGATCAGTTTGGCACTCCACTTCCCGTTAAGGTGATCTTTGTCGATTTCTTTAACTAAGCATCCTTCGTATGTACTGCTCCTGACTTTTTTTTTTTTTGTTTTAATTTCAAATCTTGCAGTCAGGTGTTGCTGGAGAAGTGTTGAAGCTATTCTTTCAGGATGGAGGTATAATGTTTGTGATTTCTAATGAAATACATCGAATTGTTTGATATGGGACTCAAGTATTATGGGTCTTCTCAAATAAGAAAAGTATAATTGTGCTTCCAGTAATTAAATGTGGCAAAAATGATTGACTAAGACTGGAGAAAAATGGTTTGTTGAAATGCCAGGACTTTCATCCTTGCATACTAAAATGTATAGTAGAAAGAATTTTAACTGTCCTACCAATTCTGTGAGCCTAGCTCACTTGGCTTGGACATTAACTTGAAAGTTCCTGTTGAGGGGTTCAACACCCACTTCTTTTTTTCCTGTCTCTGGCCCACCAAGTAGAGATTGCCAGGTACCATAAAGAAAATGTCCAACCAAACCAGGGTATCTTGGATTTCCAGCATCAAAGATACTAGCATTTTTCAAGTACTCTGTAAAATTACTGGTGTACCAATGCCTAACTTAATTTCACGAGTTGTCTTCATCCTTGGTTTGCATTTGTTAAATGATGAGAAGTCACATGATATGATATCCATGAAATTTTTGAATTACTGCTCACTGTCACATTTATCGGTCTTCTACTTTAATTGATGGGCATGTCTGAGGTACATAGTTTTGGTGAATTTATTTGTGTTTTTGCTGTTTAATTTTTACAGAGGCCGTTGGTTATGGAGACCCTATTATTGCTGTCTTACCATCATTCAATAATATCAAGTGAGCCAGCCTTTCCTACTGTTGATGATTAGTTATGCGCCGTTAATTTGTTTGGGAGCTGAGATGTGAATTCAATTTACAGTCCAGTTATTCTTTGTATTCTGCAGCAAATAGCATATCGGCATATTGGCAAATTTTTTTAACAACAGATTCATAAATATTCATCTTTGCAATAATATTGAGCTTAATTGGCATTTGAACATGATGGTCATATTTGGATATACTAGTTAGTTGCATGTGCTTTATATTGTATTAACTATTTCAAGTTTTGTTATTATTTATGAGAGGACTTACGCAAAGCAAAAAAACACACTAGTCATTTTTGTGTCCCAAATATGTGTTCAACATGCTTGGAGATATTTGCAGCAAATTCGAAATATGCTGACATTACTATTTGCTAGCATTTATGGAAAAGGAAATTATGTTGCCTAGGAAAAAGTTGTATTATTCAGTTACCAAAATAAGTTGTATTATTCCATCAACTCAAGTTCTAAATTCTGGACAGAATGATGTTGGAGATAAATACTATGTGCAGGCCACACCATAGCTGACACATACACACCTACCTCTCCAACAATCCATTACGATCAGCAATTGCTGATTTTGAAAATATTGTAGATATTTTGCTCATTGGCTGAGAAAGGAAAATGATAAAACACATTTTATGAATGAACATAGTAAACAAGATTATACATCAACATTCAGTCTTCTTCTGGACCCAGCTCCTCACTCATCCTTTGAACCAGCATCTCCTTAACTTTGTGCAAGGCATGTTGGAGGTTTTCCAGCTGTATGTATATTTGACACAAATCATGAATCTATCTTCATTTACTTCGTTTAATGTTCCAATAAAATGAATGATTATTATTCCATTATACAAAGCTAAAAGTTGTGAATGCTATACTTTTGGAAACCGTAATCTGTCTGTCAGTTCCATACCTCTTGCGTAGCGAATCTGTTATGTATAAATAATCCACTATACAGATCAAAACTATCTCTCATGGTGGTTTCCTTCTGCAATTAAGTTGTGATATGTCAATTAATCACATATTGACTATGCCATGCCTAGTAAAGAAAGCTTTACGAGGAAGAATGGGGAAAAGTTTGAAAACAAAATGATTCAAAGTACCAGTTGAGTAAGTGTCTGAAAGCCCTTTGTATCAATAGTTGTGGACTCAATATTCATTTCTGCCAATGTCCTACCAAAAAAGAATCCCAGAGTTGTAGCTACTAAGTATGAACATCAGTAAATGTTTGATGAATTTCAGAAGGCAGCTTACCTGCCTATTGTGTGTGTGATAAATTGACTCTTTGCAGCTATTTTATCATGTTCCTCGCATGACATTTGTAGCATCCTACAACCCTGTTAAAAAAGTAGGATGAAATAATATTATTAATTAACTGCCTTGAATAAATGTGAGTTACAGTAAATTCTGTAGTTTCCAATTGAAGCTTGAAGAATCTGACAAAAGATTTATTTTTAAATTGTCATATGGGTGGAGCCTCATCCTAAGCTATAACAGTTATGATCTTACCCATGTGTCATTTTCCTATGAGTTGTTTTGACTTGTGATTAAGTCTTCTACATAAAACGTTTTTAGAATATAGTAATATTGATGTGATATTGAGTTTATTTGGATTGATTTATTTGAATTTATCTACTGACATAAGTACTTGTGAGTTTGTTGGGAGAGCTTAAGAAAATAGCTTATGACATGTCCATAAGTTGTTTTCAATTATTTTCATAAGGTTTTTAGGATACCTTAGGAAAATAGCTTATATGAAATCAGTTTTATTCTACTTTATTTTATTTTTTATTATAGAAATAGTTTATACATAAACATTTATTCCCTCTAGAATAAAATATAATCAATAGTAGTAGTTGAAAGGTTTATGTATCTAGTTAAAAATTTAGTATAAATACATCAACTTTTCAACTACTATTTTTATTTATTTTATTACGGAAAAAGTATCATATAAGTGTTTATGCTATAAACGCATAATTAAATTGTTTATCTAAAGAACACCTAGCCGGTTCATAACTTTTCATGTTGGGGGAAACTAACTTGACACTTTACTATTTAATTTTTCATTGGCTGCACAATTAGTTGGAAAGACATTGTGGTTGACGATGAGTTGATATCAAATGACTAAGGTAACTTACCTCGCCAGCAAAAATATGGAGGAAACTAGAGCAGATAGCTTCGTCACGTATTCTAACTTTATCATACATGAAAGTGAGATCTTTCCACCCATTTTTTCCACTATCTGGTCCAAACATTGGGTGAGTGCAGAGTATATCTGACTCCTCTGGCAGTACCTGTTAGGGAAATATAGGCAGAGAAATATTAAGGTCCGGTTAGATCGACTTATTTGAGCATATCTATTAGCATAAACACTCGTGAATCTGTTTGAGAGAGTATATGAAAACAATATATGACATGCCCATAATAAAGATATAGTTTATCTATAAGCACTGAAATAAGTTTTTTATCCAAACAGGGTTTAGTCAACGTGAAAAGGATTTACCATTCCTTATTTGCTAAAAGGTTTTGGCAAATATGCTTTCAGCAACAACCCAAACATTCAGAAATTATTATCTTTGACAGATTATGCAGAATTGATAGAAAGAGAAACTGGATCAAAAGAAAGACTACTTTTTTTGTTGTTCTAATCAAGACAAACACACATTGATAAAGAAACAAAACTAGAAGAAATGGCCAAAAGGGTATCAAGTAAAAATACAAAAGTACCTGTAATAATAGGTCTCTTGGGTGCTCTTTGACTGAAAGAACATCAACAAACAGTGTTGTATGTCGCTTAAGACAAGCGAGCGGCATAGACCTAAGAACCTCCGAAAAAGACAGAATAGATGTGCATATGAGTATGACATCGTTGTTGGCCTCAATGAACTTTCTAACATCCCTGCAACGTAACGGTGAATAAATATAAAGGTGTTCAATTTTCATTTCCTTATATAATTAATCAATTAAATAAAGAAACACGATTTACCTGAAAAATTGGATGCCTAATTGGAGGCATGAGTTAGAGTAATCAGTTCGAGAAGTTGCTGTTAGATTATGACCTTGTTTGATCATAGTCTTAGCTAGAAATTGGCCAAATGAACCGAATCCAACAATGCCAATTTTGAGAGTTGAAGAAGACTGTGAAGTTGACATGATTGGCTAATAGATGATGTAAAGAAAGGAATATCTTTCGGCGGCGAGTTGTGGAAGTAGGCAAATGGAAACCTTTACTACAACTGTCAGTCCAAGGTCATTTTCCCATTTAGTTTTTTTTTTGGAAAATTTAATTATTTTAGTTAAAAAAGGTGATTAAATTAATTTTGTTAAATAGTTTTATTGATTATTTTTTTTTTTTAAATTTTAGGGGAATGAACTTTAGTAATCCAGAGTTCGGTCAAGAGGTAAGTAATATTTGACAAATAATTATTTCAACTAGTTTTATTGATTAATTAAGTTAGTTGTAGTGCTAACTAATTGGTAAAGTATACAAATTGATGTGTCTATGAGGTATCAATTCAACTATAAAAGATTGATTTTATAACCTCAAGAGACATAATTTAAATCTAATATGAGAAAATTGTAAAATGATCATTAATGTCATCGTTATTAAATATAATAATGGTCAATTTGAGTATAAGAAATGTTTAATTAGCGTGGAAGAAATAATAAGCCACTAAGATTAGTATAGTGGTGATGGATTTGAGTAGTGTATGGTATGCATGAAGTTTTAGGTTTAAACAAAAGTGCGGAAGAAATAACAAATAAAGTTAAAAGAGAGTAAATATATTTATTTATTTTCTGGGTAATTTTTCATCTATTTGTAGTTGCATATCAAATGGAACATAATGTAGCTTACGATCTGTTTCAATTGGCTTAGGACAAATGTTGTGTTTAGCAAATGTTCTCTGTATAAGTCTTTGTTGTTGCACCACCAACACTGATGCCTTTGTCTCACAATCCTGTGAAGCAAGCATGTCTCCAATGAGTCCTAGTTCAGGACATTCACTCCATTCTTCATACCCTTTAAGCAAAGCAGATTCTGAATGTTCCATTCCTACCATTACCAAATCAAAACAATCTATCCATTTTCTAATACTTACAGACATTTCTATTCCATCTTTCATAACTTCATCAATAGTCTTAAACCTACAATTTCCGAAATGTAAGTGTCTATATTCGTCTATAAGATCGCTCTCGCGTCTTCTTTCTATTGAATTTTCTGATCCAAATTGAAGGTACCGTACCACTGTTACCTTCACATTTTCATGTCTAGACATTCTTGAACTATAAGCTAGTGCTTCTACATCATCTAAGCCGCCAATGAAGAACACACCTACACGGTATGCTGCTGATGACGATGATGATAATGTTGGTGTCGAAAACAATTGTGTGGTATTTCTACCTCTATCAACTAGGATACCGATCGAACATGGTGCCATTTCAATAACTTTTATGTTCATGTATTGAATGGCTTTGTTTGTTATTTCCACACTACCATCTATCTCCCATTTCTTATGAAAAGGAAGAATCAAAATGTTGGCTATTCTGTCGATTGCTATACGAAAAACATCATCGCTCATCGTTTCATAATTTGAGATTGAAGTAAATAATTCCGCGGACGCATACCCTTTGTTCTGTTGTACATATTGGTGAAATGCATTGTTGATATGAGTTGATTTGGATGCGGTGTACCGTAGGAGATTGTGCGGCTGGTGAGCGACGAGAAGAGGTCTAGATCTTCCTATAAGCTCTACTAGGATAAGAGCTATCACTCTAACATTGCTCTCTGCACTAGCATCAGATGCTTCCAATAGGTTCATCATTGTTGGGATGTTTTCATGCTTGTGAATGCAAACCATGATGTGAAAATCCAAATCTTCTTTTGTATGTTGAACGGAACTTCTTGTTATGGGATGATTTTGTTTGGTAGGATCATACAGGACTTTTATAAGGGGTGTTATAATAGCATTTATCACTATAATAGAAAACACTGCCAAAGAGAATTCTTGCTCTGATAGTATCTGCCATAGAGAAAAACAAGAGAGGTTTATGTTAATTTTTTAGTTAACCTATCAATGAAGAAATGTTCATGGATTTTTCAAGATTGGAATTTGATAATCTCAATGAGTAAACAGTCATTTTGATCCTTAAGCGTGTAAAATGTTGTCATAGTAATTCTTGAATATATCGAGATTACAACGCCTTGCACACTCAAAAGACTATCGTTGATAATTTCAACGAGTAAACAATCATTTTCGTTATTCAATTTGGTTTTCAAATATATCTCATGTAAGTTAGTTTAGTCTTCAAGTTTGTCTTTTGCTAATCAGATTAGTCCAGAAAATTACTAACAACAGAGACTTGTTTTAACAATTTTGATATATTCAACGATTTTAACTAAAGTGACAGCATCACACATTTAAATAACGAAATGAAATACAACAATAATTGTACCTT
The DNA here is from genome assembly GCA_037974835.1 of Cicer judaicum. Classification (NCBI taxonomy): domain Eukaryota; kingdom Viridiplantae; phylum Streptophyta; class Magnoliopsida; order Fabales; family Fabaceae; genus Cicer; species Cicer judaicum. The sequence goes on from JBBPBS010000247.1 coordinate 1,590,752, forward strand.
GGTTCCCTTCCATAGATTATAAGCAACAAGTTCTGTTATGCCCTTTGCATTTAGAATGAGTCCTATCACAAAGCATTCCTTCAGAGGTATATTATTGTAATATCCTGACAAGATAACAGCTCCTATCTTAACCACAACAGAGACAGTCACAACAGTGCACACAATCCACATTGACTTGCAATCAATTTGGAAGAGATTAGTCTCTAATCCACTAATAGCAAGGTAAGTTGGATAAAAGAAATCATAACATAATGTCTCCATTCTAGTAATCAAATTTGTTCCTAAAGGTGGTCCTACTGGAATAGCCAATCCTAAAAGTAATGGTCCCATAATATAATGTTGTCCAATAATTTCACTAAAAAATCCAGTTATCAAAACAAAGACATAGATACAAATAACGAACCATTCTCTAACAAACTTTTCACCACAGAATTTCTTAGAGATCTTTATTATTATTGGTCTCATTACATATATAATGCCAACAAAGAGTGCAACTATAGATAAAATGATCCATGTAAATGTCACTAAGTTACCACCCATATTTTGCATCAATGCAAAGATAATTGTTGTCAATATAAAGCCTGCAATATCACAAATCATTGCTGCTGACATGGCTAACCGGCCGATATCGGTGTTTAGGATCTTAAGCTCTGTGAGGAGGATAGCTATGACAACAAAAGTAGTGAAGGATTGTGATAAAGCTATTAATGGAAGGGACATTGAAAGATTCTTGTCCATGGAAACATGATTAATCATGAAAATGGACAAACCAGTTGGAATTGCCATTGTGAATATGAATACAGAAAGACCTATATTCATGGCCTTTTTTTCATGCTTCAACAATGAGGCAGGATCCATCTTCACACCTATTATGAAGAAGAAAAACATAACTCCAAATGCTGCAGATGTTTCAATTATCATTGATCCTTTGAGAGGAAATAATGCATTTGCTAACTTGACCTTTTCGTGTCCAAGAAATGTTGGCCCAATTAGTACTCCACCCTGTTCACATAATGAATTTCTTTCATTTACACAAGATACAAGAATTTAATTTATATATGAAGCAATTATGTAGTTAAATGTTATATAATTATAATTGTTTGACTTTTATTGTAATTACTTTTAAAGTCCCACATATATTTAGTTGTGATATGTTCACATGTAAACTTTTTACATTGACTAAACTCTAAGACACAATACATTACTATAGTATTAAATTTATTACTATAGTATTAAATTATTATGTTGACATGTAAACTTTTTACATTGACTAAACTTCAGATATAAGACTCACTTGACTAAATTGCAGGAATTAAAAATATTTATTATAGTATTAAATTTGTTGAAAATTTGAATTGTTTTATTAATTCACATTTGAAGAGATTTTACTATAATATTTGTTATAGATTAGAGAAAAAGATGTAATATTATTAGGGAGAAGTTAGTAAGTAAATGATTATTATAATTAAAAAAATTAAAAAGATCTTAAAAAAAGACAGTCTCTCGAATATCGTATATTTAGAGATAGTATCAAATATTGTTTGTGAATATACTTATCAAAGTTTCTTCCCTTGTTTGTAATAACAAAAATGCCCTTTGCTTTACATTATATTAGGACTAAAATATTTGTTACTAGTTAACATTTAGAGTTTAATTGAAACGTATTATCGGTATAAATTTTCTTTTGCATGCATCTAATTACATTTCACCACAAATATTTGAAGAGATATTTTAAGAACTAATACAAAAAGTGATAATGATTGATTATTATAAATGAGTGAATAATGCATACGTAAAATCTTTTACACCGGCTATCTATGAAAACTAAATCATAATAAAGTTTATTACTCGGTGTTTATACATAATGCATCAAGTTTGATATTAATATAATATAATATAATATAATATATTCTTCAAAAATATTATATAACACATGATATGCTGGTTGAATGGTAAGAGTATTAAGTTCAAATTTTCTTTAAGAAAAGTTGTAAAATGATTATTAGTGCTACTTTAATCAATAAAAAATTCTTCTTCTCCAATTTTAAAAAAAATATTAATATTATATAATGAATAAAACAAAGTAGTAAAATATATAGGGTAGAGAAAGCTTACAAGAATTCGAGATACAATGGATGATTGACCAAGGGGTTTGAGAAAAAGATCGACACATTGAGAGACAATGGCAATCAAAGAATATTGCATTAAGAAAAGAGAATTTGGGTTATTAAGAGGGTTGGATGAGTGCCATATATCAAAACGTTCATAATTGTTGAGATGGCACACCAATGTGTAGTTTCCTGATTCAGAACTCATATATATGAATGTAGGGGGAACAATTAATCAAAGCTATAATATATTTTTCATTTATTTTTTTCTCTTCCTTAAAAAATATTTTTTTTCCTAGCTAGAAGAAGAAAGATATGTAAGGTTAAAGAGAGAGTTGTAAAATGAGAGGGTGGCCTTGTATTTTGAAATTCAATTATTTTTTAATGGTTTGCATTCAAGTAAGGTGGTTATGGTTCACACTAGATTGTAAAGTAGCAATCTATATTTGTACATGTCATACTAATATACACATATATCTATTTATACTATATCTCCTTTCGCATTTCCTTGAGAATAATATAATTATTATAAAAAGAAAAATAGTTTACCTTCTTAATCTACTTAAAATTCAATAGAATAGTTACACATCTATCGTAGGAATAAGTTATAGAAATAAGTTATTATAATATAATAATGTTTAATGAACCAATATGATATGATAAATTAATCTATAATTTTATTATATTTTTATTTTATTTTAATCATAAATATGAATTGAGTTAGAAACTAATAAGATACGACAAGAATAATAATTTACTCAATTACTTTTATAAAATATAATTTAAATTATCAAATTGAAATATAATAAAATATAAATAAAAAAATAATTTATAAAATATAATCTAAAATATCAAAATGTAAATTTAATTAAATATAAAAAT
>JBBPBS010000247.1:1603841-1615182 GCA_037974835.1 Cicer judaicum
CTTGTTAACTTTTGTTTATAATTTTGTTCAAACTAAATATCACATCCATTCAAAGATAAGAAAAGTTATACTAACTTACTACTAACTTACTATACCATATATTTATTCGAAAAATAAGGAGGAATGTATTATATTTATTTTAATTTGTTATGATATAATGAACCCATTAGAGTTCATTATATCAATAGTAAATTATTTTAAAAATTTTATTTTCTCAATAGTAAATTATTTTTAAAAATCTTCTCAATAGTAAATTATTTTTTTGAAAAATTATCTAAATTTTGGATTCTATAATTGATGTATTTTACAAGTAGATTTTTTTTTTTGTTATATGAATTAACATATCAAAATGGTATGCATTAGATTGGTATGTGTAGAGTACATCATGTAGATTGATATGTGTAGAGTGCATCATGTAAATTGGTATGCGTATAGAAACTAAAATTTATTTTATCAATTTTTTTATTAATTATAAAATTGCAAATTTTATTTGAAACTCAATTTTTAAGATTATGACAAAACTCCAAAATCCTTAAAATTGATGACATGTTATTTTTTTGACCAATTTGGTGGCTTGATAGAAACTTAGGGATGTATCTATAAGCACGTTGAGTAGTTAGTATGAGAGCAGGCTACTATTTTGTAGATTTATGAATTAGTGTAATTCATTATCATTATCATTATCATATGTCTTATGTTTTGTTTCGTGCACTACTTTAATGTATATAAATATACAATTTTTTTAAGTTTGATAAAATAAGAAAATAAATTGGAACTATTTTAGAAGTGTTAATTAATTGTAAAATTTCCTATCTATCAATATATATAGTTTAAGTTTTATTTCAAAATATGAGTTGAAAATAATAATTTTTACAGTGATTAACTATTTAGATATGTGTTTTTGATGATGAAAGTACGAATGAATTTTTAGAAATCTAATAGATTTTAAGAATATATGCGATTTATTTTATTTGTATTGTATTTAGAAACGTGATTTATTTTAGTTGTTTTATTTAGACTTGAATTATTGAAAAATAATTTAAAGGAAAAATTGGAATTGTCATTGATATTTTTTTTTTTGGGTGCTAAATGGTTAGTGATATTTCTTTAATAATAATTTAAGTCAAGAAATCAATTTTTAGAATGATGTGTAACCTTGAAAGTGGTTTGGTAATGTGTTGTATCTTCTAGTAAATAATTATTTATCTTATCTTCTACTTGAAAGATCTATATATGCTTCCATTTGTTGTAACTTTTAAGTGATGATTAATTGAAATGAAAATTTAATCGTGATCAATTGGGAGTAGTTAGACCTCTATGAGAATATGTTTCATTTTTAGAATCATCGTTTGAGTTATGAGATCAACGTAAAATCTTGGTGCTAATTTTTGAATTAATTATTTGAGTGTGTATATGATTATGTAAATATTAAATTGTTCGTGTTTCAAGTGTTCTAATTGTTGGGAATTGGTGTATGGAGTTAGAGTAGTCGAGAGCATCTAAATGTGAAATAGTTTTATATTTCTTCAATCAAATTATTGGTTATATATTGATGTTAGTGGCCTTTCTTTTGTTGTTGTAACTAGTAGTAAATTACAAATAAATTATTGTGAAGGTGTAATTAATTGAATTTTTAACTTGAAGTAAGGAGTAGGAGTTGTGGCGCCGCCTTCGCACTTCTGAACCACGTTAAAGATACTTTTAATTATCCATATTTGAATTTGAATGATTGTAGTTATAGTTCCTTAAGTAGTTGACAACATGAGTAGGAGGGACTAGCTACCCCGATGACTCATCGTCGTCAATAAAAGAGACAACGATAACTCATTATTTTGTTTGAAGTATCTTTTAATTTTATTTTTAAATAATTAAAAAATATGGTCCTTGCTTATATCAATTGAATGAATTTAATTATTAAATATATGTTATTAGGGAATAGTATCTCTATCATTATTTTTTGCCTTGATTATATATATAATATGTTTTTATAGAGTAATTGATTGTAATTCTATTATAGTGTTATTAAGTTGTTAGATGTATTTAATATTTTAAAAAGTTAATCTCTTTTTCAAAGCTAAGTTAAATTTGTAAAATGTTTTGTGATATGATTTAGACTTTATTTTAAGGAGTAAAACTAGTAATATTTGGTTTGAAAGAAATAGTTGAAATTAACAACGTACTTGGAATGTGTTTCATTTAACCAAACTAAATGAACTACGTTATTATTGACAAAATCTACATGTTATGTTTTATATGTAAATTACAGTGAGTTACTCTATGGTATTTTATTTCATAATTGAATGACAAATGTGATAGACATTTTATTTCATAATTGAATGATAAATATTGTGTTTAATTGATTTATTTTGTCATGTTAGTCTATCATGCTATGTTAGTTGATTTTCTACATGTTGTGTTTAATTGGAGATTGAATGTCTTAAATATAATTCTACACTAAGTTTGAACCTTGAGGGTGGTAAGTTAGATATTAGTTCACTCACCGCAAATTTCGAGGACGAAATTCTTTAACAAGGGGAGAATTGTAACACCCTAAATTTGATAATAAACTATTTTATTAATTAAATTGATGTTAAAATTATTTTAGAATACATGTTAATAAATTTTGTGAGTAATTTTTGTTATAGGAATGTTTTCTATGATGTGTTAGTTTGACAGATATTATATTTAATGAGCAATATAAATAATAAATATTTTATTTTATTATTTTATATATTTTTCTAAAAATAATAGTATTTTAGTGTAATATTTTAAAGAACAAGATTTTATATGATTTTAAGTGTATATGTGAGTTGGTAATTAATATGATATTTTCTTATATGTTTGACTAATGTTAAGTGTGTACATATTTATATTTTAATTATTTTTAAGTATCTCTTATTTTAATTATTTCTAAACATATCTTATTTTAATTGTTTATTCTATAAATAATTATCTTGATATCATAGTGATATTGTGTTTGATTTACTTTATTTTTATATACTTGCTATGACATTGTGATTTTATATATATTTAGTAAGATTTCGTAATTAATATAAAGTGTGATATTATATTTATTTATTTAATAATTTTGACTATTCTCTAATGATGGTAATATTTTAATTTGAATATTTGAAAAAAAAAATACTAAATATTATTATAGGGATTATTTTAAATGAGATTTTTATTATTAATGTATTTTAAAAGATTAATTATTTTTATTTATAAACTATTAGTTTTGAAAGAGTAATTATACTTTATTAATGAAATTGTGTTCTAAAAAAATAAATAAAATAAAATTAGTAAAACCTAAAAGGAGACCAATGGGTTTCATTCATATATGAATCCTAATTGTCAATAAAATAAAATAAAAGAACAAGGAAGGAAGCTTACGGCCAGCACCACTCATATCAAGAGGAAACCAACAATAATCGTATCGTTTTGCACCGGCGATCTATAACTGTCTCAGAAAAGTTTTTCTGTTTTCGTCCAAATTACAGTATGTTATTTTACTTATTTATCTATTCAATTAAACACAATTTTTCAGATTTTTAACAACCCGGATTTCTCCCTAAAATACCCGATTTCCCCGTTTACAGAAATCCTAATTTTGTACCGTTCTCCTTCACCGTAAGTCCGATTTGAGTGAAACCAACGCCAAAACGACCGTGTGAAAAGTGGCTATATTATCCACTGATTGGTTTTCTGATTTATTGTAATTTTCTTTGACCGATTTTCAAAATTAGTTTTTAGAATATCTTCTCATAATTTATTTTTAACGTTTACCCATAACCTATCGAGTTAGATCGATTGAAGGACAAAGAGTCAATGAACAAAGGTTATTTTCTCGTGGAATCATATTTGTGTGTGAAAGCGTCAAAATAAGGTAAGGGGTGAGAGAGCGTTTGAATTCATGAGTATAATATATTGTGAGATGAACGAGAAAACCGTATTTCCCAACGATTCATTCGGGGCTCGCTACGTACGGCAGTAGCCCTTTGAGAGATAAATTGATTAATTTGAAATATGAGAATTGTGAGATTAAAATGTGAAATAGAAATTTTTATAAGATGTTGATTGATTTAATTTTCGATACTTGTGTGGTAGTTGATATTTGTTAGTATTGTGATGTTGGATGTTGAATGAAATTATGTGTACATGTTTGATTAGATGAAATTATGTGATGTGATAATAAAATATGGATGCATAGTTTAATATATGCTTACGCGATGATAATGATGATTTTTGATTGATGATAGTGATGTTATAAAATTGTGATGAATTTATACGATGATCATGATTATTTATGATTAATGATATTATGAAATTGTGATGAAAATATTGAAGTACCCCATACTTGATGAGATAGTGATGATTCTTAAATATGATGCTCTTAATGGAGTAGTCTAAGCTAACGAGGGGAGAAAATAAATATTGTGAATTTGTGAAGTGGAGATTATTTTGTCATCATATAGGTAGGGCCTGACAAGCCTAGTGATTTTGGGGAAGTACAATTGAATGAGTCTGTTCGTGGCGGTCTGCTGTCGAGTCTTAAGGCAAGATTGTAAGACCTTGGAGGTATTCCAGTGGGGAATTCCTAGGTGACTTGGAGGTAGCACTCCAAATGTCGGGAGCTATCATGCAACACATGTTTACCTCGATTGTCGCGTATATATGTCTCGGATTGAGTTGAGGGGATCTATGAGGACAGAGCCAATTTGAATTGTCCGTCCATCGGGATGGTGGCATAGTATCATGGCCTCCTAACCAAGTACTTCAGAGTTAGAATGGTACCACATTGTGAAGTAGAGTCTAAGCTCATGCATAGCATTGCATTTCCTTGTGATTGTTTTGTTGTGATTGATGTGTTTCAAAGGTAATATTAATTAGATGATTTGATACATATTATAATGAGATGATTATTTTACTTGAGTGACTTTGATGCTATAGTATGATACTATTTAATTAAATATTTTGATATATCGTAAAGTGATTATGATACGGTTCTATTATGATTGTTTGCGTGTTCTTCTTACTCGTATTATACTATTAACATGATTTCAAAACTCACCTCCTTCGTTGTTTGTGTTTGACTGGCTGAGCCCTGCGTTTGCGAAATCGCAGTTATTACAGGTTAATGAGTCTTGAAGTTCAAGTTTGGGAGGAACCCCGCTCTGATAGGTGATACCGGGAACAAGGGTTTTAATTTGTATTTTATTTATTTAATTCAAATAGAAACTTTGTATGAAAACCTTAGAAGTAATAGTAAGTTTTTAGAATTAAATCAAGTGATTATAATTAAATCAAGCTTATCAAGATTGCACTATTTTAATGGATAAAATAAATTTAACGTGTTTTTATTTCTATTTTTGAGAAACGTGATATCCTAAATTAAATATAAAGTTTTTAATTCCTTAGAAATATATTTTTATTTATCCGCTAAAAATTTTATAGGAATATTATATAAATTATTATATATATTATTTTGGGATTTAGGGTGTCACACTAACTTACTATACGATATATGTTTCTACATTTCGAAAAATAAGGAGGAATGTATTATATTTATTTCAATTTGTTATATCTATTTTTTAGCTGATAGTTTGTTATCTTAATAATTTTATTAAATCCAAACTATCTAATTAAATATATTAATCTTAATCTATGGTATTTATTGATTTGTTGACTAATGCATGTGAAGTAGTGGATAAATAAGTAAATATAGAGGAGGAAATATATATAAGCTACTAAATTATATCAAAGAAAACTATATCATTAATATTAGCTAGCAACCAAAAACTCTATTTGTAAATGGCATTGTTGCACCGAAAAGGGCTTATAGACAAACTCAAGGGGAAAAAATCATCTATCTTCAAAGGAAAATGCATGAAGAAGAGAACTAACATTTCGGTTAGTGTGATTCCCAATAAAATAACAAGGTTAGAAGAAAAAGTTAATTATGAGCAAGAAATTTCATTAGATAGAAGTCACTCCGAAAAACAAGTTGGTACTTAATTGATGATATTAAAGTCAAGAAGACATTATCTAATTGGAGACAAAGGAAGATACAATCTATGAGAGAAGCTGCTCGACTCAAACTTGAGCAAATGCAAGACACCGTCGGTTTCAACGACAACATGGATGCTATCCATGATCTTTTCAAGCTCATTGGATATTCTAAGGCATAGGTGCACTAGATCAAATTATGTGCAGATTTTTGTATGCTTTTGTGGAATTTCAACTTTACAAGATGTGATAAATATAGAAACATAATTGGTCTTATGGAATGTAATTTTTGTAGATGTCTACTGTACTCTTTTTTCCTTCACTTTGATTTTATTAATAAGGTTTTTAATGAGGCAGTAGTTTGTATCCATTAAGATTGTGTTCTCTTGGGTTTTGGTATAGTCCCCAAGAATTGTATTTTTTTATTCTATTTTATTATGATTGACTTGGGATGTCAAGGATTAATCATGTGATATATTTGTATTCTATTTCTGTTTTAATTAAAAAGAGTTGATTACAAACGACATACTTTTTAGATTAATTTGATTAGTAGATAATAAGTCCGTTTGTTAATGATTTTAAAAAAAATGAGTTTTATAATATTTTATTTTTTTTTTATATTATTTTTTTAAAGAATTTACAAAATAAAGCTTCAAATGAAAGATTGGCTTAAACAATTTATCTTAAAGTATCAATTTCAACCCCATATCTATTCATTATTATTTAATTAATGTACAATATGACTACTATAATTTAATTAAAAACAATTTTTAATAAATGATTATTATCTATTAATTTTGATTAATTAAATCATTGATTTTCTATGTTTTAGATGTATCGATCCATGTCGGAAGAAGTTGTTTTTGTCACTTAAATTAATCTCTTTTTTCACCACTTCTTTTATCATGCCACTTATGTAGGAATACAGACATTTTGACTTGGTTAAGTCAACGTTGAATCCTTTTAGACTAAAATTCAACATAATGAAGATTTTTTTAGGACCCATTGATAATATTCAAACTCATAATTTTTTTAGGACCCATTGTTAAGATTTTTTATTTAAATATATTTTTTTTATTTATCTTTTACTTTATATTTGTATTTGTTAAGGTTTTTTATTTTATAAGTGGTATATTTTAGTTATTTTCACCATAATTCTTTCAAACAATATAATTAATACTATGAACTATTGATATTAAATTTTGGATTCTAAGTTAAGTGTGTAATTTTAATAAAAATTGGTTAAAAAGAATTCCAATAACCAAATATTATTATAATTTTGTTTGTAATTGTGATAAGGACTAAAACTACTTTTTATTTTTTATTTTTTTTTACTAATAGTTTGTTATTTGTTTGTTACACTTAGGTAGGATAGGATTTTGCCTAATGTATCTACCACTTGTTGTTAACTTTTGTACATAATTTTGTTCAAACTAAATATCACATCCATTCAAAGATAAGAAAAGTTATACTAACTTACTATACGATATATGTTTCTATATTTCGAAAAATAAGGAGGAATGTATTATATTTAATTTAATTTGTTATATCTATTTTTTAGCTGATAGTTTGTTATCTTAATAATTTTATTGAATCCAAACCATCTAATTAAATATATTAATCTTAATCTATGGTATTTATTGATTTGTTGACTAATGCATGTGAAGTAGTGGATAAATAAGTAAATATAGAGGAGGAAATATATAAAAGCTAGTAAATTATATCAAAGAAAACTTTATCATTAATATTAGCTAGCAACCAAAAACTGTGACACCCTAAATCCGAAAATAATATATATAATAATTTATATCATATTCCTATAAAATTTGCAGATAAATAAAATTATATTTTCAAGAAAATAAATATTTTTGTAACTAATTTAGGATATCACGTTTCTCAAAGTACACATGCAACAATTCAAATTTTATTACTCAAATAAAACAATTTAATCTCAATAAACTTGATTTAAGTATAATTACTTGATTTAATTCTAAAAACTTACTAGTACTTCAAAGGTTTTCATACAAAAATTTGATTCAAATTATATAATTAAGATACAAATTAAAACCCTTATTCCCGGTATCACCTATCACAGCGGAATTCCTCCCAAACTTGAACTTCAAGACTCATTAACCTGTAATAACTGCGATTTCGCAAACGCAGGGCCCAGCTAGTCAAACACAAACAATGAAGGAGGTGAGTTTTGAAATCATGTTAATAGTATAATATGAGTAAGAAGAACACACAAACAATCAAAATAGAACCGTATCATAATCACTTTACGATATATCAAAGTATTTAATTAAATAGTATCATACCATAGCATCAAAGTCACTCAAGTAAAATAATCATCTCATTATAATATGCATCAAATCATCTAATTATTATTATCTTTGAAACACATCAATCACAATAAAACAATCACAAGGAAATGCAATGCTATACATGAGCTTAGACTCTACTTCACAATGTGGTACCATTCTAACTCTGAAGTACTTGGTTAGGAGGCCATGATACTATGCCACCATCCCGATGGACGGACAATTCAAATTGGCCCTGTCCTCATAGATCTCCTCAACTCAACCCGAGACACATATACGTGACAGTCGAGGTAAACGTGTGTTGCATGGTAGCTCCCGACATTTGGAGTGCTACCTCCAAGTCACCTAGGAATTCCCCACCGGAATACCTCCAAGGTCTAACAATCTTGCCTTAAGGCTCGACAGCAGACCGCCACGATTAGGCTCATTCAGTTGTACTTCCCCATAATCACTAGGCTTGTTAGGCCCTACCTATATGATGACAAAATAATCTCCACTTCACAAATTCACAATATTTATTTTCTCCCTTCGTTGGTTTATGATACTCCATTAAAACCGTCATCTCAAACACAAATTGAAATCATAATTATTTCACCAATTATAGGGTTACTTCAATATTCTCATCACAAATTCACAACATCACTATCATTAATCATATCTCATCACATAAACTCATCATAAATTTATAGCATCACTATCATCAATCAAACATCATCACATAAACTTCTCACAAATTTATAACATCACAATAATTAATCATACATCATCATCATACATAAAACTACCACAACACATCCACCTTTTGTTATCACATCACATAAATTCATCTAATCACACACACACACATATATATATATACATAAATTTAAGTCGACACCCAATATCACAATAATATCAATTTCACACATTCAATGAAATTAAATCAATCAACACCCTACAAATGTTTCTATTCTATATTTTAATCTCACAATTTCAATATTTGTAAATTAATTAATTTATCTCTCAAAGGGCTTCTGCCATACGTAGCGAGCCCCGGATGAATCGTTGGGAAATACGGTTTTCCCGTTCATCTCACAATATATTATACTCATGAATTCAAACGCTCTCTCGCCCCTTACCTTATTTTGAAGCTTTCACACACATACGATTCCACGAGCAAACAACTTTTGTTCATTGACCGTTTGTTAATGATTTTAAAAAAACTGAGTTTTATAATATTTTATTTTTTTCTTATATTATTTTTTTAAAGAATTTACAAAATAAAGCTTCAAATGAAAAATTGGCTTAAACAATTTATCTTAAAGTATCAATTTCAACCCAATATCTATTCATTATTATTTAATTAATGTTATGACTACTATAATTTAATTAAAAACAATTTTTAATAAATGATTATTATCTATTAATTTTGATTAATTAAATAATTGATCTACCATGTTTTAGATGTATCGATCCATGTTGGAAGAAATTGTTTTTTTCACTTAAATTAATCTTTTTTTTCTTTTTTTAACAATTCTTTTATCATGCCACTTATGTAGGAATATAGTTATACGACATTTTGACTTGGTTAAGTCAACGTTGAATCCTTTTAGACTAAAATTCAACATAATGAAGATTTTTTTAGGAGCCATTGATAATATTCAAACTCATAATTTTTTTAGGACCCATTGTTAAGATTTTTTATTTAAATATATTTTTTTTATTTATCTTTTACTTTATATTTGTATTTGTTAAGGTTTTTTATTTTATAAGTGGTATATTTTAGTTATTTTCACCATAATTCTTTCAAACAATATAATTAATACTATGAACTATTGATATCAAATTTTGGATTCTAAGTTAAGTGTGTAATTTTAATAAAAATTGGTTAAAAAGAATTCCAATAACCAAATATTATTATAATTTTGTTTGTAATTGTGACAAAGACTAAAACTACTTTTTTTTTTATTTTTTTTTTACTAATAGTTTGTTATTTGTTTGTTACACTTAGGTAGGATAGGATTTTTCATAATGTATCTACCACTTGTTGTTAACTTTTGTACATAATTTTGTTCAAACTAAATATCACATCGATTCAAAGATAAGAAAAGTTATACTAACTTACTATACGATATATGTTTTTATATTTCGAAAAATAAGGAGGAATGTATTATATTTAATTTAATTTGTTATATCTATTTTTTAGCTGATAGTTTGTTATCTTAATAATTTTATTGAATCCAAACCATCTAATTAAATATATTAATCTTAATCTATGGTATTTATTGATTTGTTGACTAATGCATGTGAAGTAGTGGATAAATAAGTAAATATAGAGGAGGAAATATATAAAAGCTAGTAAATTATATCAAAGAAAACTTTATCATTAATATTAGCTAGCAACCAAAAATTGTGACACCCTAAATCCCAAAATAATATATATAATAATTTATATCATATTCCTATAAAATTTGCAGCAGATAAATAAAATTATATTTTCAAGAAAATAAATATTTTTGTAACTAATTTAGGATATCACGTTTCTCAAAGTACACATGCAACAATTCAAATTTTATTACTCAAATAAAACAATTTAATCTCAATAAACTTGATTTAAGTATAATTACTTGATTTAATTCTAAAAACTTACTAGTACTTCAAAGGTTTTCATACAAAAATTTGATTCAAATTATATAATTAAGATACAAATTAAAACCCTTATTCCCGGTATCACCTATCAGAGCGGGGTTCCTCCCAAATTTGAACTTCAAGACTCATTAACCTGTAATAACTGCGATTTCGCAAACGCAGGGCCCAGCTAGTCAAACACAAACAATGAAGGAGGTGAGTTTTGAAATCATGTTAATAGTATAATATGAGTAAGAAGAACACACAAACAATCAAAATAGAACCGTATCATAATCACTTTACGATATATCAAAGTATTTAATTAAATAGTATCATACTATAGCATCAAAGTCACTCAAGTAAAATAATCATCTCATTATAATATGCATCAAATCATCTAATTATTATTA
>JBBPBS010000247.1:1621897-1642315 GCA_037974835.1 Cicer judaicum
AGATGAAATAGTTAAAACTATACTTTAAAATAAATTATTTAAACCAATTTTTCATTTGAAGGTTTTTAAAATGTTATAACAAAAATATAAAATACTATAAAAATCATTTTTTATAAATCTTAAACAAAAGGGTCAATTAATTATTTTGTTTTTAATTTCACTCTTGAATTATTATTATTTTTTTCAATTATACTCTATAATTAATTTGTGTGTAAAATAAATAAGTGTATTATTTATTGTGAGTCGAAAAAGGTAACATATATTATAATTTTTTAGGATACTATATGTTCTTATTTATTTTCTCCCGTAAAATAAATAAATAAGATTGAGTAGAGGTGCCATCAATATTCAGACACTTTTTTCTTTTTTATAAACTTAAGAATTCGACATTACCTGCATTTTTTGTTACTCTATTTATATTGTTAATTTTTGTTCCAGTGCAACTACAATTTTAATTGACTTTCTTAACTCTTTCGTATTTAAAGATAATAAAAACCATATCACCTTCATACGTGGACTTTTATCATATGTATTTGTTTCAATCGGAATGCATAAACCTGACAAGTATTGAACTTATGTATTTAAGGTACAATCTTATTCATGCATAATCTACCAAAAGCTAACATTGTTTCCAGCTCTCGTTCCTTTTCTGTAAATAATTCCTCAAACCTATAGTAGATTGTTTTGACCAATACAGTAATTCCAAGTCTGTATATCCTTTACTGTGATGTAACCCTAACATTGATTTCTATTATACACTTGAGTCTAATTTTCTAAAATTATTGCCGATCTATCTTAAAGTTTTTTTGATTGCCATATCAATTTTAATAATTTTTACTTTTTTCATGGAGCTGCAATGATATTTAAATGTAGACTTATTAGATATGTGAATGTAATAACATAAATAAAAAATTTTCAAATTTATAAAAAACAAAAATAACTCACTATTTGATTGCATCCCAATATACAACCTTCTATAAAAAAAAAAATAACTTTTAACTAATTCAAAAAATATTTCTATTTTAATATCCACTTAATCTATTTAAAAAAACCATTTAATAAATTATAATAAATAAAAATTAATGCATATAATCTACAATACAATACAAGCTAAATACATAAATTTTTATTAATTAAATTTTAATTAAAATACTTTTTATTAGAAGTCATAGGTATTAAAGAATACATTATTCTTTTTATAAATAAAAAATAAAAAAAATAATGGAAAAGTATATAATCTACAATATAAGCTAAATACATAAATTTGTGTTCACCAATCTTAATTAAAATGTGTTTTTATAAAAACTGTAATTTGAATTATGGAATACATTATTTCATCAACTTAGTATATTCTTGAGAAAAAAAAAGGAGATATTTATATATAAAGAAATCCCTCACTCAAATCGAGAAATTAAATATTAAATATATATATAAGGAAAAAAAAGTTGGATTGTGAAATTCGCCTATAAATAGTGATTCATAGCTTTGTGGATAAGCATCAAAACTAGACATTAGACACACACAGTTTACTCTTATCACCATCAACTTCTTTCTTTTTCTTCTTCTTATTGTTATCTTGTTTTCTTACCACACCAAAGCGATGGAAGTGATTTCTGGTACAAAGACACCGTCCTCCTCTTTGAATCCCAACGCTCCGATGTTCGTTCCACTCGCTTATCGTACGGTGGACGATTTCTCCGATGAATGGTGGGCCCTCGTTCAATCCTCCCCTTGGTTTCGTGATTACTGGCTTCGTGAACGCTTCCAAGATCCCCAAAATCATAACGACACTTCCTACTTCTCTGATTTCGAGATCGATGAAGATGATCTTTTCCATCAAATCCAGCCACGTAAGCTTATTATTTCTTTTGTATATATTTTTTATTTATTTCTTTTTTTTATGTTTTTTTAATTCATGGATCTGGGCGCGTGCAGAACACGAAGATGAAGGAGGAGACGGAAAAGAAATGGTGAGGTTGCGAGATTTGAAATGGAGAGGGTTTGATGGATGGGCTGAAGTTCCTAGGTATGCGGAAAAGGCTCCGAAGATTGTTAAGCCCAGAGTGAGCCCACGGGCTATTCATCAGCCCAGGTAGATGATGACAAGTGGAAACACCGTTTGCGTTGTACATATAAAAGAAGAGTCGCATAACGAGTAGAAAAAATAACAAGACTTATGATTTCAGAGTTTTCTTTTCCTTTTTATTTTGTTTGTTGACTGGTTTGTTTGTTCTAGTTTCACAAACTCAATAATAACACAATTTATTTCAATATGTTGCATATCTTTTTTATTTTATTATATGATCCATTCTTGTTAATGGGTAAATTTGTTGGCTTTATGCGTTGTAGATCTCAATGAAGCGATTAAATGTATCAACAAAGAGAGTACTGAATGGTTTATTTTAATTCAAGGCTTTCAACCTTTGATGATGTGCTAACTAAAATTTGAGATAAATATATTCATTTTTTATTCACTTTTGTTTATTCTGAGAGGGGAGGTTTTTATATCACTTGTTTTTTATTTATTGTTTGTACAAGTTTTTTATTCCAGTAGACATTAAAAAAAGGAAAAATTTCTGAATGTTAAGAAAAAATGGCTATACACATTCAACAAGCACAAACGCTTAAGTGAATTGTGTCGGATTAGGCACACTCCTAAGAGGTTACAACTTCACAATCAAGAATATTGACCGTGGCTAGATTATAATATTCATCAATGACAATGTGTCTCAATCTCATACTAAAATATTAGTTGTAACAACCTCTATAAGTATATTTTTTAATGATACATATCATGTAGTGTATTTGGACTCGGATCCTATACACAACTGTGGATATGGTTAAATTTAAAAATATAAAGGTTTTCTGTTAAGATCTAATGAGTAGAAATTGTTAGATTTGAGAAATTAGAAGGAGGATGCAAGCTGACAAAGTAGCTTTCATCCAACTAATCAGAAATGAAAAAGAAAATAACAAATAGTGACTTCCTCAATTGGCCATATTCTTTTCCCCCTCATCCGTCTAAAATATCCTCAACCAACCCATTTTGGACAACATCTCTATCAAACATATTCCCCGCAACGTGAACGCGTTTGTTTCTCACAATGCCAATCAACATGATGTTTCACTTAACAACATTCCTCCAGATAGTGTCTTTCTCAAACACCATTTTGAGAAGTCAATACTAGAACAACACTTACAATATAACTGATCATTCAACACATAGTAGAAAAAACATACTTATTAAGGGCCTCAATTTCATTCAAAACTTCTAACTCAATGAAACTTTCTCTAGTTTAAGTCCTTTAAAAAACATTCAGGACAGTTTTTAGTCCAACATAATATATGAAAAATTAATTTTAATCATAGAACAATATTACAATGACCAAAACAGAGAAACAAAAAATAACATTTCAGAAGTTTCAAGGACAAAATTCCAACAATTTTTTTTTAAAGATGAATATTATATAGGCCAAAAAAAAGTTAAATGCGTCTAATGAAATGTTGATATAACTCTCATTTTTATCTATTGACAGCCACCCTATCATGTGTTTTATTCAAAGAATGACATTACAAAATTGAGTAGATATATAGTAATTAATGTCTCTACAAATTCTACATAAATGATAGAGCTTCACGTTATGCTTCATGATAAACCATCTATCAAAAGTTTTCCAGTAGAATTTTCCTATATGTTTCTTATGTTACTTATATTAGAATTGTGATTTCAACATTGAACATTTTCCCATGCAGTTGCATTCTTGCCAATCTTATGAAGAACACCGATCACTTCTTCTGTGGTGACGTTGCCTGTAACGATGACCTTGCTCAATTGTTTGTCCACATTATATGTCTCGATATCTACAACACCATGAATGATACATGTCAGAATTTCACGCATATGAGTTTTGTATATTTTTTTTCTTAGATTAGCGCAAGCGAACAAATTATTTTATAATATAACAAAGAGAGAACAAATATTGGCTTGAAAATTAGTTGATTAATTGCCTTCAATCTTCTTGATGGCCTTGAGAATTTTCTTTATACACTCATCACAATGCAAACCAACCTTAACTTCCACCACCTGATGACACATAACAAGAAAACTATGATCACTTACATAGCTGAAAAATAAAAGGATCAAATAGTTAGTTGATACGTTTTTGAATGTCTCTTACATTGGCCATTTTTATTGAATAGAACTTTTATGCTACTATGTTGCTACAACCCTTGAACATGTAAGGAGCTAGTAGGAACAAAAAAATTGTATAAATAAGCAACATTGTATCAATTAGGATGGAATAGGATTCTGTACTTTGAAAGATGGAGTTCTTCTACTTTATTGTGAATAAAAGTTGAAAAAATATTCCTAACTATTGACTGGAGTGTAATTGTCCTCCACTAATTCAGTAAGGTTGGCAACCACACAAAGAATTGGTTCCAAAACAAGTGAATAAAAGATGCAGTGGAAAATTAACAAACTAACACTGAACTAATTCCTCAAGCTTTTACTACATTTCTGACACTTGTCTCTATGCTGATGGAACTGCTAAATACACCTCCAAAAATGATAGGCACATACTCTAAAAAACATATTAAACTCTGAATTCACTTCATTTTTTACTCAACTATTACTCAAATTTTAGATGAAATATAGGATTTTTTTTTTATTCTATTATATCCCTATTTTTTCTAAAAATCTCTACTTCTTATCAAAATGTTCTATTTTTTTTAACTAGTATAAAGTCGCATATAAAAGATATTTAATCATACATAAAATATATGACTATATAATAAATTTATGATTTATTTATTTATTTTAAATTAATAGAAGGTTTATTTTCAAGATGCGACTTTATATTAAACTTTTTGTATCTTTGAATAATCAAATTAATAAAAACAATCATAAATCAGATATATATTAATAAATCAAACATAATACATTCAAAAATAAAAAATACATAAAAATGAACAAAACTACAAAAAGGGGCATAGAAAGTAAATTTGGATAGAAGTATCTTATTTATAGCGGATTTTATATTAATTATTTTTGCATGCCAAAATACATGTCGGTAGATTTATAAAAGGATTAATCAACATGATTGGTTTTTGGTACCCAAAATATCAACGTTCCATTCCATTGTCAAGCAAGTATTCATTCATATACACAACACGCAAAGAAGTTTCCCACAATTTACGTTAAGCCATTGACAAAGACATGTCACTCACATGTGTCAAAACCATAACAACCAATCAAAATTCAACACTTGTTAATCTAACTTTGGAAGTTTCCACCTCTCAACTCAACTGTCAATCCCAATATACAACAATAATTGTCACACCTAGATTCTCTCTCTCTCTCTCTCTCTAAAGTTTCGACCTTTGATCAATTTTTATTGTTTCAACAACAATGGGAAACGCTCTGAGATTCCTCTACGGAAATTGCTGCAAACCAACAACATCTGGTGATTCACAATCACTTGGTCCACACGGTGCGTCCTCATCATCAGTTGGTGTTTCAGCTCTTGCACACGATCTCTTTCACTTTGAAAATACATCCCAGGTTTTATTCTTAATTCAAACAAACATATTCTATTCTCTTTCATTTTCACCTCGGTTTTTGCAAAAATTCACTCTTTTTTCAAAACCCCACCATTTTTTATTTTAGGTTCCTGAAGGACTGAGCAAACATGTTGTGTCTTCCAAAAAGACTCAAACTAATTGGTGAGTGTACTCAACACACACATTGTTCGTATATGTTAAATTCATTACTTTTAAAAATTTTTATGGGTAAACCATAATTGAAAGTATATGATGATGTAACTTTGATAGCTGACTCGGTCTAAAACTCAAATTACTTGTCCAAAATAGTCTGAAAAAGATATAATTTACTTTTTAAAAAAGTCTATGATGATTTTAATTTTAACGTCAGATACTAAACTAATTGACATTTTGATGATTCGTTTACTAATTATTTGGGCTTTAGATAATTTAGATACCTAAGTGACTGTGCCACATTTTTAGGGATTAAAAGAGTTGTTTACTGAAATTTTATACCCTTTTATGTTTCTTATACTGTTTTGAAATTTGAAGGTATAGAAAGTTAGTAGATGCTTGGAAAGAAGCAAAACCTCCTCCTAGAACTCCTGAAGAAGCATCTAGACTTGTTATTCTGACCTTGAAAAGACATCATAAAGTAGACGTTGAGGTTTTCATGTACTTCCAAACTTCAATTCAACTTGATTAATTTGTATATATTTGTGAGTTTCAATGTGTAATATATCAGAAACATGTCTCATTATATATCAAATTTTTGTCATGTTGCTTGATTTTTAGGGTTTGTTGATTTTCTATGGTCTTCCACTACCACATACCCTAGCTGAAGTAGCTGTTCAACACCCTGCTACATCTTTGCCTCATGGAGTGCAATTTGAAATGCACACCTTGCCGGTAAGAATAAACTTACTATCTTGTTGGGTAAATCGCCAATTTAGTCTTTAAAATTGCAGAAGTCGAACAATTTGGTTTCTAAAATAAACAAAATTCTAAAATGATTTTGAAAATTATGAGCTCTTTGGTAGGATTAGTCCTTGTAGGACGATTGCAGCGACAAAATTGATTGATTTGAAAGAGCTTGTCATCGATGATTTTAAGAGTTTTAGGAAATTTGTGAGCTTTAAACACCAAATTATCTTATAAATGTATAATTTCAGACACTCACTCTTTGTTAAATAAAGCATATGGATTCCCAAATCATATCATGTGTAACAACCCACGTTAATTGATCTCGCCAATTAATTGGAGATCGGTCGAATTACATTACAACTTCTCCAAATCATTTTTAAATAATCTACACCGACGATTAGAGATTTGATAACCAAGATCTATTACTGCATCGTGCATTTAATGCATGCAATCCAAATCCTTAAAAGCGTAGTTATGGTGAACATGTGGTAGTGGACATGATTCATTGTTTTTCTTCAATTGGACTAGGTTGATGCAAAAGCAGTGGCTGATGGTGATACTATAACAGTGTATGTTAGCATCGCAGACCCTAGGGAATCATCATGTGTCCCTGGCAATGTGCATGCAGCAGCCGCGCATAGATCAGAAGCCCGTGCTAGAAGGAATTATGAAGAGGCAGATGCATTTCATAAACAGATTATTGATGCAGGATACCGGTTGGTTTGTAGTTCTTCCTAATTCTCAATCTCTTTGCTTCTAAGTTCAGACTCAGCATATGTTACTTTGTTTTCTTGTTTAGGATGATTCCTTTTGAAAACAACGAAATCCTAGCAAGAAAGTATCGGCTTCGACTAAGGTAATCATCAAACAAACACAAGTATTGATCAATTCTGGCATAGGAGTAGCTATAGACAGACACAATCAATTAAAAACTCAAAATACATTAACATAACAACACAAAAGATATCAAAACTTTAGGATGTGCAAGTTGTTTTCAAAACCATTTGATGAACTCTAGAAACAAAACAGGGGAATTGATGCACCCGAAAGTAAAATGCCATATGGACAAGAAGCTAAAATGGAACTGACAAAGATTGTTCAAGGAAAGTCTTTGAGGGTCCATGTTTATGGAGAAGATCGGTATCATCGTAATGTTGCTGATATCTATTGTAATAACATTTTTGTACAGGTATTCATTTCATTCATTTTAAGTTCATTTAAATCTTTACATCTTATGACTGTCAAAGTTTACTCATGATGATTTCATTTTATGAAAAGGAATATATGCTAAAGAAGGGTTTAGCATGGCACTACGCCGCCTATGACAAACGACCAGAACTAGAATTGGTAAGCGTTAATGATGAGTATGGCAATGAATTAGAGACTTTAAAACTTTTCTAGCTTGCACTTGTATGAAGACGTGTCTCCCCTAATCTAATTTTTTGTATAGAAAAACCGTATATCCTAA
The DNA here is from genome assembly GCA_037974835.1 of Cicer judaicum. NCBI lineage: Eukaryota > Viridiplantae > Streptophyta > Magnoliopsida > Fabales > Fabaceae > Cicer > Cicer judaicum. Next base: position 1,629,831 of record JBBPBS010000247.1, read on the forward strand.
CTTTCTTAAGTTGTTACCCTAGTGGGAGAAACAAGCCAGAGCAAAGCGAGTTGGATTATGGGCTTCGAAAAATCCGGAGAAACCATGGGAATGGAGAAAAGACAGAAGAGAAGCTAATTAACATTGCCTCAAATCAAACTAGCAGAAGAAATGTTGAAGTAATTGCAGCATTGAAAGAAAATGCAAATGCTTTCAATATCCTCATTCTTCAATATGGTCAATTGGTTAAAAAATAAGTACTTGAAGTTGTTATTTTATAGAGGGAAAGAATGAAAATAATCATAGGGTGTGGCTTGCCTTATCTATAAGTGAAATATTATTTTTATTGTTGAACAAAACACTGAAGGATCACAAAAATTGTCTTGTACAAGTCTACAACATTAAGGCTTTGATTGGTTGAAAAGAAAGAGGATTCTTATTCATGTACAGAACACACCAACAGATACAGGTTTATGATTAACATTTCTGGATGTGATCTATCATAGAATATATATCTTTAAGATGAAAGCAAATATGCAGTGTGTGTGTTACTGTATATTTGTTGCATTTAAAAGAAAATGACATAAGTTTAAAATCACGTGAATTTTTATCATAATGTTGTTTATTATTAAAACGACAATTTAAAAGGACTAAACACTCTTCAAACCATTTAAGGTGAAACTCTATCATCTTTCTTACAACACAAGATACTTTCTCTCTAATAATTTCACTCACAGTTTTGTGTGACAACACATCCAACATAAAACTAAATTTACTTTTTGTTGGTTCAGTTATTTCCAGCAATTGGGCTATACAACACAGCTACTTTTTGAGTCTTCTCTATGACAAATACTACACATAAAGCATTCTATTTTATTCATCTTTCTTGAATCATATCACTCTGATTAACAACTCCTTCCATATCCATTATTTTGTATGATTTATCCAAAATACTTAAACAATGAACTTGTCATATGATGCATTTTCAATTTTAATCTCTAAACTAAAATTTGTCAAACTTCTTTTAAACTCAAATTCCATTAACTATTCATCAGAAATTTCACACCAGTTGTAATCATTGAGAAATATTTGAACAATATCATTAACTCTTTAAAACTTAGACAATGTTTGGATCCGCGTCAGAACATGCATTTCTTGCATCACGAGGTACATTAGACTTGAAGTAATAGTTTCAAGTTTCTAACTGTACGGTGCCGTGGGCAACTGCTCACACAAACAGGCACTTAAAATGAACAGATTCATGAGATACTACAAATCAACAAATTCCTGCACGCATCATTCTTACAAACTACGTAGCTTGTTTCTTGGATAGAACAAGGAAAGCTATACAAGCATTTCATCCAATATAGAAAATTGAAAACAAAACCAGGTTGCATATCTACATTCATGAATTGAACTTTCACAAGAAGGAAGACATAATTTAAGAATGTACTGTACAATGCTCTCTACAATCATTTCATGTGGATGTAAAGAAAGCCTCAAACAAAAAAGAAAATACTTGATTTGATACAGACATTTACTAAATCAATTACACGATGCAGCTGATAAATAAACAGCTAAAACGCGGCTCCTCAAATACACAGTCAATATAAACGAGCATGAGCAGGGTGAAAGAGTAAAAAACCATGAGTTAGGATGAACAGAACTAAGGAGATTCTCTTTGTATCAATGGTGGAGTTGGTGGATTCATTGTTACTTCTTTATCTTTTTCAGAAAGCTCTTCTTTTACTGAAGATAGTGGTCCTTCTGGACTACGATATCCCATAAAGAAACTGCTCGAACTTAGAGGACTCGAAGGTTTGAATGTCGAAGGAGAAGAGTTGACACCCAAAGGAGAACTAGTGCCGGGTTTGGTTGATGTGACACCTTCGCGATGCAAAGGTGAAATTTGAAGTTGGTCAACAGTTTTAATTTCTTTGCTGAAGAATTTATCTTCTACGATATTATAGGCGTCCGCTGTCCTAACTTCTTGAGCAAGAGAGCACCAACAACAGCATAGCCAAAGTGTGCAATCGGAAACTGAAGGCTTGCCGAAACAGAAATCATAAGTAGGTAAATTGTACCTCTTTCTCATTTGGATCCTCCAAAAGCCACCATAGAGTAAACCGAAAAAGCATAGAACGATACCGGCACCTACTAGAGCTTGCCTAACAGTATCATCCTCGATATTAACAGCAGCCAAGATAAAAATCCAAAAGGGTGCCATACAGAACAGCATAAAAGTGGCAATGTGAACATACATGTTTCCAAAACCAAGTCTCTCCATATTCCAACCAAATACACAAAAAGTACAGAAAAGTGATAGATATGCTTGAGAGATATCATCCCATATGTCGAGTATTCCTCCGCTCCACTGCGGTCTACTTTCGGCAGTCCTTTGTTGATCTCGAGATGCAAACGAATATTTCTTCTCAAATGATTTCATTCTCATCTGCTCTTGCTTTAGAGTAGTAGCTGAGATTTGAACCTGCGATTCTTCATCCGTTCCAGAATCATAATCTCTACCTAGTGGACTAAGAATGGTATATAGACCAGCAATCGCAGGCGCACCAATTGCAAAAGATATACATATTCCAACTCCGATGGCCGGGCGCTGAGATCGTTTATACCCCCAGTTTAGACCACAAAGTGCGTATTGAGCAAAGCAATTCAAATGAAGAAGAATCACCACTACCATCATGTGCATCCATTCATGTGGCTTATATGTTCCATTCTTGCAGTACACATTTCTAAGTCTAATGATATCTTTTGGACTCCATCTGCATAAAAGTACAAGGTGGTAGAACCTCTTTGGATGATTATACAAACACATCAGTGTAAACAATGCATTGAGTATTTGATTGTTTACTTCAAACCACGCATTCCTTTGCGACTTCTTTAGCACTCCATTCAACATACCAGTCATGACAAGAAACAGGATCGCACCCGAAACAGCGACACATAAGATCCATGCAAAAAGTGCCATGTTCATCGGATTCCTAATCCATTCTACCGACATCTTCTTAATCGAACCCCAATCAAGTTTCTTAGCAAACATGCCACTGAACCGTTCTCTTATGCTATGCGAACTAGGAGACGGCACGGATTGTGAAGCCTGGTCCATCTGAGTTGCGAGCCGCTTAAATTTAGCAGATGCAGAACCAAGTTTCAAGAAGCTGATCCTGTTAGGAATAGACGTCCCCGGGAACTTTCTCCCAGGATTTTCTCCGGTCACCAATGTTCTTCGAGAAGATGAAATGTCTATGGAAGCAAACTCTTTTGTTATGCTTCCATTATTACATTCCTCAATTTCATCTTTACCATTATCAACAGAAACCATTCTGATATAATGAAGTTTAAGCTTTCTCAATCAAAATCAAAACCTCACAAATCAATGGTAATTGTACAGAACAAATACTGCAACAACAAAAACATAACAATTTGTGCTAAGTATTCAAATCCAAAACAAATTTCATGTCAATCTATAAAGAAAAAACAAAGTATCCAAGCAAAAATAACATAAAATAAAAAAGAAAAGAAAGACTTGATACAAGTGATGATAAGTAATAACCCTATAAACAGATCTTTACAAACTTTTCCAAATTAAATTCACAATTCATATACTAAAAATAACAACATAACTAAAAAATTAAAATCCAATATCCAATTTAATAATAACAACAGATTCATCTCATGAATAAGCTAACACTCAAATTTGCAAAAACTTTAAATTAAATTTTTAAGAAATAATGAATAGAAACGTACCTAGGAACTGAGAAAACAAGAAGAAAGCGTTGAATCCAAGTAAAGAGTTATATTCTGAGAAATACACAGAAGCAAGAATTGGAATCTGAAGTGTAGAAACTATATACCAATGTAAAACAAAATAATCGCTTGAAACATAAATTGCTCAGAAAGATTGGTTTACTCAACTTGTCAGAAGTAGAAAAGTGGAAGAACAAATAATAAAAAAAAATAATAACAATAATTTCCTAGTATTTAATTATTTATTTGATTAGTGGAGATTGGAGAATATCTTTCTTTTTTCAGCAACAAGTGAAAACAATAGTTAAAAACTTTCAATAGTAAAATCATTGAAAGTTCAAACTCTTCTAGAAATTTTGTCGCTGCAGTGTTAAAGAAATAGACATTACATACGATATAATTTATATTTTTTAACTAAATTTCGATATAAATAAATATTAAAATTTAACCAGACTATCCCATGTTTAAATAATGATTTAATTTGTATGATGTGTAAAAGCTGTCTATTTTATTTGCGCTGTCGATATTTTATTGTGTCTATGGTTGAAGCTGGCATGAGGTGCTACACATTATTGACTACTACTATATGCAATTTACTTCATTGACTGGTTTTCTATATTTTGAGAGATTCGATATTTTGATAAATGGGATAATATTATATATCACAACTCACAAGTATTTAAAAATACTATAAAATCACTTTGTATATACAATTAAATAATTATTTAATAATTTATCTTATAACCATTGTATATTATATTCTTCATAACACATATATTAATAAGTGTTTTTTAGACATTTGTTAAAATTACAAATATATAAATATACATTTTAAAATAATTTGAATGTTGTACACCTTCAAATACCTTAAAATCTTGTATCTATAAAAAAATATACTGTCTACTCTCTATCTTGTACTCTGTTATCAAGATTTAATATTTTTTAAGTAAGGACAAATGGACAATAGTTAAATTTTGAATGAGATATTCCATGAAAAAAATTAATAATTTAATGAGAAATAAATGAAATTATTCAATGAATCATATCAAAACAACAACTTAGTAAGTTAGTTGCATGTGCATTCGTCTCTGGTTGAGCGACTTGAGCTATTTTTTTATTTTCAAAATAAAATTTAAAAAATTGACAAGGGAAAAACATCTTTGTAAAATTATTATAAAGGAGAAGTAATAAATTAGGAGGAGTAGTAGGTAGTTTCACACTACTAAAATCTATATTAAAATTAAAGTTAATTAATTTATATGTATATTAATTAGTTTTATCATAGACGAAAATAACTTTTTAAAGGACGAACAATAAAAATTATTTATTTTATTTAATTAAATTATGTTAATCACATTAACAGAATAATTTTGTATTAAAATAATAGTCAAATTTAAAATAATTTTAAAATTACGAAATAATCTACAAAACTTAGATAACACCGAAGTTATTTGACAAAAATTACAAAAGAACTCACAAATATAACCTTATCTATAATCTCTTACATTATTTCATATGACATCATTTTCAAGAATTATTATATACGTTCTATTTAATCTGTTCTCTGTAATAAAATAAAACATGTTAATTAATTATTTTTTAAATAAATTATTAAATAAAAATTAATAACTTTTGTTTTATTTAATGATAAAATTATTATAAACTATGTCATTTAATATTTATTTTTTATAATTAGAATGATTTCATTTATTAGTCATTAAAAACAATTTATATAATAAACTTAAATATGATCAGTAATATTTTTTTATATGTATTTTGCTCATTTATATTTGCGAAAACGATGTGATAGGATGGACAATGATTCTCAATTTACTCTATGTATGAAAGAAAAAAACATTATTAGTAATGTAGGGTTTGTTGTCATGTATGGAGGAAAACTGTCTAGTTTATTTTTATTTTTGTGAGAGGAAAATTGTGATAAGAATTTCAAAGACATATATGTAAACATAGATCAACCATTCTTTGGTTGTCCTATTTAGAAGGTAATGTTAATATGTGCAGTTTATTCATTAGTTTGGTTGTTTCTATCTTTTGTTATGTTTGGGGGATTTGTACTCAAAAAAACTTAAAATAATTTTTTGTGGATTCTTTTATTGTTATGATTTATATCATTTGTTATAGTTTCTTCTTCCATTGATTATTTGAGTTATTTGTGATGAAGCAACTGACATACTTATTCCTAAGGATATTGGTATTGTTAACAATATCAAGTAATGAAAATTAAGGGCAAGTTTATGGCTAAGATTGATCTTGATAATATCACTTAGCCAACAATTAAATGTTGTGAAAGAACACAATGAACTTATTTTGAAACTTATGACTAGGTTGATGGGGTAAAGTGTGAAGAAGAAGAACAATTACACCTTGTATGATAAAAGAACGATTTTCTAACTTTACATAATTAATTTTAAAAATAACAAAATAGTTCTCAACATTATTGAGCAAGAGTGACAATGTTTCCTTTCGTTACTAAAAAATATCAAATAAGTTCCTAAAATTTGATTATGTAGTAGTTGACGTGACATTTCATCAATCGTCGACACTGGTAAGGATTATTTAGAGTGAAAAAAATTAGAGACTATTTTAGAATTATAACTTTGTAATAGAATAAGTTAATACACATTTACAAAGTCAAGAGTGAAATTTAGTATTTACTCAATTATTTTTATATTAAAAAATTTAGTTTATTATGATTTTTTCTTAAAGCAAAACAAAGAAGCTCATGTCATACAAAGAAAAATAATGAGTGATAATATCTTAACATTAAAAAATTGACACTTATTTCAACACCTTATAACTATTGATGTGACCAAAAGAAAACAAAATATATAGAAAAATAACATATGCAAAACTTATAAAAATATGGTGGAGAGCATAAAAAATATGTCCACATATCATTATTGAAACAATATTATACTTGTGATTTTCCAATTTTGGTTAGACAAGCAAACTTGAACTTGTTTTCGTTCCAAAATTTTCAACTTTGTCCCCAAATCATTAATCAACCCTTAATTATATATTTGTTTGAAAAAAGTTGAGAAAATGTTAATTAGATACCACTCCACAATCAAAATAAAACAATATTACCAAAAAACCAACCCATTAATCCATAAAACCAATAATTATAGAAGCTCTCTTACTTCCACATATGCAATTGCTTAGAAAAAATCAAATTCCCATGGCTTAAATGCATATAAGAATGTGAAACATTCTATGATCCATCAATACTAGAGATTTTTCATCCTTCTAAACAAGTCACTATACCAATTAGCAACACTCTTTATGAAGATTTGATGGCAGCATCTTTTCGCCATGGTATGCGAATTCGACAACAATGAACCAGGTTAGACTCCAGCAAGTACACTTTATATTAGTAATATGTAAGATGAATAACTTCATAGACAAACATAATACAAGACAAATAATCAAACATGAAGTCTCAGAAGACTAAGACTCAATTTAAGTAAGATCATCTTCCTCAAGTTCTTTGGCTTTCAGTTTTTCCTTCACCCTCAGAAAAAGTGTTGTTTTCCAAGAATCCTGCATAATATTCATTCAAAAAGACATTGCTGATGAATTAATTATTATGCAAAAAGACATTGCTGATGAACTAATTTGAGTAGAGATGCTTATGGAATGCAAAAGAGGAATGATTGGAAAAAAGGAGTTTTAATTTTAAATCAATAATTTAGTACTCAGTTGAGAATAGTTACACATACAAAAGCATTGATAATAATTTTTCCTTGATTTAATTTGCAATATAAAATAGTAGAATTTAAAAAGTTGTCAATATGTCATAAGTATCTTATTCATATATCACAACCACTAAATATTTCACATTCTGATAATATACATATCTCTCTTAGTAGCTAAATTTTAAAAGTTCAGTATAATAAAACTACATGTGAATGAATTTTAATGAAAAATACAAATTAGTGAAAATATATTTATTAAATTACTGTAATGTTGAGCAGCAATTTCATCATGATGTTTATTCTAGCTTAAGAATATACATCTAAAAGCAGTAATGTCTTTTCATAATTTAGAACTTACCAAAGGAGTCATGCTATCAAATTCCTTGACAGCTTCTGTAAACTTTCCAACATCTTCTTCATCAACTGCTGCAGCAACATCCTAGCAAATTTTTTTTTCAAAAGACAAATTAGAAATTCAGTTGGCGAAAATACTACTATGAACACAATAATAGAGTACATGCATTCTAATGTATAATTTACTGTGTCATCAAAATTTAATAAAGAAATTCCACAACAAGCAATATACCGCCAAAAGTCTATATTCACGTGTTCCTGAAAATGTTGGATCCAAATCCTGCAAAAAAAACATATACACATCTAAATAATTTAGTAACTGGTGATATTCCAAGTCTGAAGATATAGATTCTTGAAAGATGTTAGACCTGATATTTCTCTAATGCATTGGTAATAGCAACAATATCCCCTTTACAAAGCTGGCAAATGCCAGCATTAAGAAGATGTCCTTTAACTCCATACTTCAACAAATTATTGTTAAGAGACTGGCGAGCAATCTCTTCATAAATTTCAATCGATTTCTGATATCTAGAGAATAATAAAAATAGATGAAACAGTTAATATTCAATATATACCATAAAGAGAATGATATGATAAAGTTCCTTTCATAATAAACTATTTTTTTCTTTGCCTTATTCTAGTTGTTACTGCTCTAATTTCACAAAAATCATACACATCAACCTATGAATAAGACCAATCAACAATGGACTAATGTGTTTTCTTAAAACCATATAAAATAGAAGTTTGTTTAGGATTATATATCAAACTAGTATGTTCTTTTACCTTAGCCTTCTATACATGGAAGAAGGTGGAGGAAAAAAAGTGCAAACTATAATAGGTGACATACACAAAAATTAGCTTGCTAAACTAAAAAACATGGTAAGCAACCAACATAGAATGAAATAAAACCTTGTTCAAACATAATTATTGAGGCCTTCTTAGTAATGAAAAAGATAAAATAAACAGCAAATAGAAAAATCTTACTGTTCTAGTTGAGCAGAATATTGAGCAACTTTTTGCTTGCACTGGTTTGCAGATGTTGTCACTTCCTCACTTTCATAAAAATCAGCTGATTTTTCAAAGTAAACAAGGGCCTTCTCAATATTCTGTTCAGACTCACATAATTCAGCAATTTCCTGAGTAAACAAAAGCAAATGCCAATTATGACATGTTTTATGTTTATGGTGATTCTTGAAAGAGGGCCTAAAAAGGATTGTCAAGAAGAAAAATACTACATATAATTGAGCATGCATTTCAAGAAATAAAATTTAGATTATCACACTAACACACAAAAAAAGTACTGAAGTAGTATGATATATACCTTCAAATATCTAGCAGCCATAGAAATTCTTCCAATTTCACGGAAAATATTTACAGCATTGTCTAAGCAATTTATAGCCTCTGCATTGAAAGGGAGTAAAGGAAGCTTAATATCAAAGTGCTATTTCTTAATCATAATGTGATGTCAAGCAAAAAAATGCTTTGTGGCTGTATAATGAATTCCACATTAAAAGTGGTGAGCAAATAACCACTATTAATGAAAAAAGGCAGATGGATCTCAACAACAGTTATGCACACAGACACAACACATACCACATAAATGTCAATATAATGCTTGATGAAATGAAGAACAATTCATAATTTTTGCTTGAATGCTTCAATTGAGAAGGAAATTTTTACTTGTTATCTCTCTTTCATTTTTTTCTACCCCTTGATTTCTGTTGTCTCATGCTTGTCATATATTTGTACAATTCATCTCATACTTTAACACAACTCTAATTTGATATCTAATTAAAATCATATAAAAGTATGAAATGAACTCCTGTATAGAGCTTGGTGCAGCCTATAATATCTAGGTAACTTGTTCAGTAAAGTGCTAATTAAATAAGTGCTGTTTATATAATAATCGTCAATGTCTAAGTTAATAAATAAAAGAAGGGAATATGGTTAAATTGTTTCCATATAATTTGTAAGCCATAAAAGCTATACCAAAACACTTATAGAAACAAGCTGAACAATTTATAGACATATCATAGCTTATTTCTAATTTCTCCCTTAACACTTGCCTAATTGTTTATGTCATGAGAAGCTCAAATAAGTTGTAAATATGTTCTTCTAAACACATCCTGAATATATGAGGAAACAAATAATTTGATTGTGAAAAATTAAAGCTTGAAAAACAAGATAGAAAATTATTTTATATAATCTGATTATGGACAAAGGCAAGTGATTTAGCAGATTATAGCTGATTCATAGAAGTAAAATATCAAGACACTACCACCATCAATAACAGTAACCATAATTCATTTACAAGTAAAAGAACATTGATGGCTTGATAATATTTGATATTATGAACTCCCATCCCATCACAACATCTGTCTTATGCATAAGAGCATGGAGAATGACCAATGCCAATAATTTTCGTTTTGTTTTTTCTCCTAAGATATACAGCACAAGATTCTATGTGCATAGGATATCAACACAGTATGAAGTTGAGGCATGTATTGATATTGCTTAAAAGATTAAAAATAGAATGACACAATTAGAATCCAAAATACAATCCTAGTGTACATAACAACATACATACCATTCATATTGGTTTTTTTATAGCAATGTGAAGCATCAACATAAGCTTGGGCGGCTTCATGTTTGCTTTCCAACTTGAATCACAAGACAATAAGGTTCGTGTCAGGGTTAAGAGAGAATTTGAAACAAAGTAACTCCAAAGAAAGCTAAATTTTGTTACCTTCAAATTGCAATTTGCCAGCTTAATGTAGGTGGATCCTGCTTTGTCCCCTGAAACAGCATCACCACCAGGACCAACATCTATTTTAGCCTGATTTTACTACACCTAAAACGTTAACAACTAGAAAGCACATAAAAAAACAATAAACCATACTCAACACAAATTTGATAATATGATAAATATAAGCATGACAATCACATCAATATAATTTCTACCCAAAAACAGATGCAAGTAATATAAAAACATAAATGTATGTTTAAGACAAGAAAAAAGTAAATATTTTAAAGTTAGTTGATATAAGTTATAATGTAAGAAAGACCAACACAAACAATGGAAATGGAAACAACACTTACACTAACATAGCAATACACTGACACATAGATATATAAAATAATTTAAGAAAGTATAAATGATTGACACATGATTGATATTTCCATCTCGATATCAGACACATTTTGGACATCATATACATCTTTAATAGGTAAAGAACCATTTCGGTTCTTAGATGTGTCAAAGAATATTACAATCATCTTTGAATATATCATAATTACAAAAATATTCTTATATGTGTTCTATTAGCTATTTTCATCTTTGAATTCTTTTGTTATTTAATTTAATTTACAAATATGTTTTTTTAATCAATTTGATCTATAAAGTTACCGATAAAAGAAACATTTTAATTATGTATTTACAACCTTAATATATATAAAGACTATAGTGAAGATACCTTTCTTTATTTATCAAAGAACTATCATCTATATTGATTGATATAATAATTTAAAATAACAAGCATTGTGATTAATTGCATGAATTGTAAGAGACGTAGGACACAAGCATTGTGATTAAAAAGATGCAATAAATAAATGAAATGAAAAAATAACTGAAAATGGTTACATGATTTGGCAAGCTTGTATGAATTAGCAGATTTATCAAAGAGATCAGCAGCATCTTCAAATTTGGAACCAAACATGCCCCAACCACTCAGCTTTTTCTCAGCCTTATTCTCAAAATCTTCTGCCCTCGCTAATTGATCTCCCATGATTTCAACAAAATTCAATCGATCTATTCAATTTTTATGTTTTCATGCAAATTACTTTAGATTTATATTTTACAGGGATGGAAATGGTTACGTTACGCATATAGGAAAGAAAGTGTTCACCACCAAACTGGAATAATGTAAAGAATAAGAAACATAAATTGTTTATTTCCATTTCCGGTTTCCGCAACGTGTCTTCACTCGGCTCAAATTATTGGGCTGTTTTGGATATTCGGACATTTTATTGGGCTATGCCCAGTTACTCCGTACAAAGTCTCCAAAATTGAATTTGATATATGCCCCACATTGTTTTCTTGAAAAAATCCATTTTATTTCTATCATTTTCATTAAAAAAATCTTCAATCAATTGTTTATCCACACAAATATGAAATTTTTGGTATGAAATTTTATTTTTCTAAATCTGTTTAGATAATAACATATAAAAAATTTAAATTTTCAATATTTAAAAAAATAAAAAATATTTATATTTTAAAAATTTTGGAGGCCAAATATTTCAGAATATTTTTTATTACGTAAGAAAAACACAAATATCGGTAATAAAACAAATCTATTTTATTTAAAATTTGTGTATTTTTTACAAGAATATTTTTAAAAATTTATACAAAAAATAATAAAATGTGAGGTAGGAATTAAAGTATATAAATATAAAATTCAATTTTACAAAGGTTTGAAAATTAAACATATTACATATTAGTGTAAATGGAAATGATTAAATTGTTTTTTGAATGATAAAGTGACTTGGTATTTTGGAAGTTTGAAGAGCATATACACATTTGAGTGATAAAGATGTCACATTAACTCTTCTTCGTATCAACAAAATAACAACTACTAACAAGTATCGTTTACAGTTTTTTTTTTTTTTTTTTTT
>JBBPBS010000247.1:1656826-1738680 GCA_037974835.1 Cicer judaicum
ATTTAATATTGACTAATCTTTGTCATAGAATTTAAATATAAGCATGTAAAGATGTGGTCTTACAACCCTTTTTTTTTAATTTATTCACTTTAAAAAGTCAAAATTCAAACTAAACCATTTCCTTAAATATTCAAACTCAATTTACTAATAGTTATAACAATTAATGAGAAGTTTGAAATGATTCTTTATACTAAAATATATATATATAAAAAATACATGTATTTAGACTAAATTTAGCATAGATACATATACTTTTTTTTTTGTTTATAAAAGAGAATATTATTTTATAAATTTTCAGAAATATAATAAAAATATTAAAAGTATATTTAAGAGAAAAGCATTAATATAGTTTCCAAATTATACCAATTTGTCAAAACATGTGTACTATTGTTTGCTAATAATATTTCTATAAAAAATTTGCTAATATTTTTTTTTTATCTAATACCACACTAGCTAGGAGTAATACTTTTACTATTCAGCTGTGTCGCTGGAACACAAACACCATATGTATATTGTGTACTGTTTATAAACTCAACATAAACACTAAACATAAACACAAACACCATATTTATAAAAATAAAAACACTTTTGTATTACAATACACAATTTGAGCTATTAACCACTAAAGTACATGTCATTAACCACTTTTTAGACATATGTCTTATTAACCACTACAATAAATAATATTAATTATTTTTTAAAATATTTTTTTAATCACTAAATTGCATAACTCTAAAGTGGTTAATATTTTACATTTTAGTAATTAATGAGATATATAATAAATAAATGGTTAATAATTTATATTTTAATAATTAATCATATAAATTTATATATATATATATATTACAAAAAATGTGTCAATTATAAAAAAAAAATTAAAAAAGAAATATTGTTCAATGTTTAAATGCGGTGATCAATACATTCAATGTTTAGTATTTTATCCGTTTTTTATATTCAAATATTATTTTTTTTTAAGCTAAAATATATTTCCTCCACAATAAAATATAAATAAAAAATATATGTATTTGTCCCAAATATAGCCCAAATACATGTAATCTTTACTTATGTATGATGTAGAGAAAGTATCATAACACATAGTATTTGAAAAATATGAAATTCATTTTATACTTACTTTTCTTCTTTTAAATTTTTTTTTTATCGTAATTTTCTGTTTTATTTTTTATCCAAACAAACTATATATAAACTAATAGACTACTATTTAAAAACTTATTAATCAATTAAAAATTAATTAACTAATATTTAATATTCATGTGATAGATATAAAAAAATATCAATTATCACTTGACTAATTTGACTAATCTTTGTCTCAGATCAATTTGAACATATGAACACAAGGATGCCATCTTACAATCAATTTTAATTTATTCACTTTAAAAACTTCAATATTCAATCTAAACCATATCCTTAAATATTAAAACTCAATTACTACTAACTAAGGAGAAATATGAAATAATTCCATATAACAAAATATAAAATAAAATTACATGTATGTAGACTAACTATAATATAGATACATGTATTTTTTTTTATATTTTATTACAAAGAGTATTATTTTTATAAATTGTCAAAATTATAATAAAAATTATTAAAAGTATATTTAAGAAAAAAAATTAATATAGTTTCCAAATTATACCAATTTGTCGAGACGTGTTTACTATTGTTTGCTAATAATATTTTTCTATATAAATTTGCTAATAATTTATTTTATTTTATTTTATTAATTAAATAATTTTACTATTTTAAGAGGGAAGAGAATGACATAGCACGAATGAGAGAAAAGCAACAATAGAGGAGACATCATAGAACCCATTTTTCCGTCTACATTCATTTGAGTCATCAAAATTAGTCAAATTTCTCAGTTGGAATCACAAGAATAATAGCTCAATGTACAAATCCAACCTGTCACACACGTACACCATTTTTTTCATAAACAACAAAAAATAACCTGTCAGAAATCCCACCTTAATTTACATTCCTACCCTTGCGTTTTACGCTTATACACGCATTCTTTGACTGTATTATGGTAATTCAAAAACTCCATAATTCAAACCAAAATTTCTATATAAAACCCAATATTTTCATACTTCCTCCGTAGTATATGAAAACACAAACGGATAAAAAAAATTCTTACATTTTTCACTCCTTTCTCGCCGGGATGTCGCCGGTGACCGGAGCTAAGGTACCTCTTTTACCGGGATCCAAGATTTATTCGGAGCCAGCAACCGTCTCCGGCGCCGTGTTTAATATCTCAACGAGCATAATTGGCGCCGGAATTATGTCTCTTCCGGCGACTTTGAAGGTTCTCGGTGTGATTCCGGCGTTCGTTTTGATTTTGGTGGTTGCTTTACTGGCTGAAATATCGGTTGAATTTTTAATGAGGTTTACGCATTCCGGTGAAACGACGACGTATTCTGGTGTCATGAGAGAAGCGTTTGGACCCTTAGGAGCTCTATTTACTCAACTTTGCGTTGTGATTACTAACCTTGGCTGTTTAATTATGTACTTAATTATTGTTGGTAAGAATTTCAGTTTTAATGAGTTCGTTAGTTTAATCATAAAAAAATGTGGAAGAAAAAGTTTAAATTGTTTGATAAAGATGGGATGAATCAGATTTTTAATTCGAAAAATAAATAAAATTTAAAAAAAGTTATCTGAATCATCCCATGACCGGGACGTGATTTTACTAATTTCATAATGGTGTAAAATAATAATTAAAAAAATTGATGTACTTAGTCTTAATATTGAATCAGATACGTTAACTTTCGTTAAAATTATTTTTTTATATTTAGTAATTATATAAAATTTAATTGTGGTAACATGTTATTAATAGTATATATTATTTGATTTAATGTGTAGCGGATGTACTCTCTGGAAATCAACAAGAAGGAGAAGTACATTTGGGTATTTTGCAACAATGGTTTGGAATTCATTGGTGGAATTCAAGGGAATTTGCTTTGCTCGTCACCTTAAGCTTCATTTTGCTTCCATTGGTATTGTATCGTCGTGTAGGTCAGTAACTAATGTTTGAGCTTAATAAAAAATGTTAAACTTTTTTTGTTGTAATAATCAAATTTTTATTTACCCTGTAATTTTTCAATTACTAATAAGATTGTGTTGAATTTATTGTTTACAGAGTCATTGAAGTTTAGTTCTGCAGTATCAGCACTTCTTGCTGTGGTATTTGTTGCAATATGTTCTGTGTTGGCAATTACTGCTCTTGCGGAAGGAAAAACACAAACACCAAGATTGGTTCCTCGTTTGGACCATCAAACATCTTTCTTTGATCTTTTCACTGCAGTTCCTGTCATTGTCACAGCCTACACATTTCATTTTAATGGTAATTTCATTTCAAATTTGATTAATTAGTTTGCTTTGTTCATTTAGTATATGAATTATAATAACTAATATTTATAACTTTTTATTTGATTAGTGAAAATTGATTTTATATGCAGTTCATCCAATTGGGTTTGAGCTTGGAAAACCATCAGACATGACAAAAGCAGTTAGAATAGCACTGATCCTATGTGCTTTGATATACTTTTTAATAGGTCTATTTGGTTATCTTTTATTTGGTGATTCAACTCAATCAGACATACTCATAAATTTTGACCACAATGCTGGTTCATCATTTGGTTCTTTGCTTAATACTTTGGTCCGTTTAAGCTATGCTTTTCATGTTATGTTGGCATTCCCTTTACTCCATTTCTCTTTGAGAACCAACATTGATGAATTATTGTTCCCTAAGAAGCCTTTGTTAGCCAAAGATAACAAGAGATTTGTGGCAATCACTTTGGTGCTGTTGGTATTTAGTTACATCGCTGCTACTTCAATTCCAAATATCTGGTGCATTTTTCAGTTTATGGGATCAACTTCTGCTGTCTGTCTTGCCTTTGTCTTCCCAGGTTCTATTGTTCTAAGGTAATAATTAATTAATATTGTTCTATTAAATTCTTTTTTATAATTTCAAAAGTCAAGTGGAGAAGCCACACATTGCGGATTTGAACATGCTTCCCAATATGTATTAAATGTATCATTGTCATTTACCATACGAATTTCACTTACATGAACTATTATTATTGCAAAATTAATTAATTAATTAATTAAAGAAGACATAAAGTCCAAGTTATTCTAAATAATAACATATATATAGATTTTTTTGGTCTATGTGACATGAAAAAACTATTAATTGCCAGTTTTGAAGAATGTTTTGACACATTTTAGTTTTTATCATGATTAACTTAATTGATTATTAAAAAATAAAAATTAAATAGATCAAAAAAAATTTTGAGGACTTGAGATAAAAAAAATAAAAATTTGAGATAAAAAATAAAAAAATTTGAGGACTAAATGGGTGTTTTTATTTCTTGTGAATTAAATAGATCTTCATTTTTTTTTTTCTCAAAAATAGATTTGTGATTTTACTCATAATCAAACCATTAACCATGCTTTGTCTAATTTTTTTCTTTTGCCCAAAAATAACAGGGATATTCATGGTATATCAACGAGAAGGGACAAAATTATAGCACTGGCTATGGTTATAGTAGCTGTAGTAACAAGTGTGATTGCAATCTCCAACAACATTTATAAGCTTTTTAGTACTGGCTCATAAATTTGTAATAGTTTTTTTTTTGGGTCCTGTATTTAGAAATTCTAAGTAGATAAAGAGAGAGAGAGAGAGTTTTCTAGTCACACATGAATGTATGATAGTTGAGGAGCTTTTGCTTCTAGGTTATTGTAGATGTTATTGTTATTGTTATTTGTTGTAAAATTCGTATATCTAGAAGGAAATAGCTATTGGAAATGTAAAAATTTCAGTATGCATATAATATAAGAGGAAAATTTAAGGTTTAAAGTGTCAAAGTATCAAATCAAAGATGGGTTGAGAAGAAAGAATTATTCTCATTTCTTAATAATTTTTGAACTGCTCTTTCAATTCTTGTTTGAATTATATTCGTATTTAGCGTTTAGTGTTTGATGATTTTTCTATTAAAATTGTTTTTAATTGGAAAAAATAAAATTAAAAAATTGAAAATCAATTCAATAATATTTAGACGAGATGGTTCATGTCTCTTCCGTTTTAACTAATGATTATGAATTTTTTGTATAAAAAAAATTATGAAAGCAAATTTAACTTTAAAAATACACCACCATTTAAATTCTTCAAGAAGATATATATTGTAGTTTTATCCAACTCAAATATCACCTTGTGGTTAAAAAAAAATTAACAAACCAAATCTTACAAAAATCTCTTTTTATAGAAAATAAATTCAATATTTGATGTGTGTGACTCGTTGGTTAAGTATTGAATTTTTAAAGAACGAATATAATTTAATCTCCATTAAACATACTTATAGAAAGAGACAAAGAATTTAAGTTGCAAAGAATTTAAGTTGCAACCTAATCATCCAAACAAATGCCCTAACTACGATATTTTTCTATAAAAAACGTATTCAATGCAAGGTGATAACGTACCAAAAGATTGGATTATTTATTTACGACTTTTTACAAATAAAAAGAAAGATGTTATGTTTAAAAAAAATAATGCTATGGGAACAGACCTAGTAGCCCTACTCAATGTCAGTGATGATAGATATGTTTTTATTTATATATGTTTATTCATTGTATGAATTGTCATATGGCCTACCGATTATTTTCATATTTGAGATATGTCACGTGCTTCCAATAATTTATTATGAATGATTTTTTGCTTTAGCTTTTTCAAAAATACTTATTAATTTCATTTTCAAATTAATTAGTCCAAAATAAAAAATAGAACATTTGATCCTTGTCGGCCTACGTCTCCCTCGTGTCGAGATATACATTTTGATTGCTCATCTACCTTTAATGTTTACTCACAATGTGCAAAAAACACATATCAAGATAGAGCTTCCAATAACATTCTTTAATCTCATTTTTCACTAGAAATCAAAATAGAGCTTCCAATAACATTATTTAATCTCATTTTTCACTAGAGATCTAAGTTTTACAGTATTGGATTTTGGAATTCGGGAAAACACCGAGATTTATGGGAGAGAATCTTCCATACATGTATCTTTCATAACATTACACTAACTTCCTCACTTTTTCACAATTTTGTGAAGCTAGCGAGGTAGTGAATATAGCAATGCAGAAATGAGTCATAGTATAATATGTATAACCATTTTGCTTACAACTGAAAATACATAAGATATCAATATTCTTACAACTGAAAATTCAATAAAAATTGAGACAAAAACCAAAATTTCATTTAAAAAAGCTGTTTTAATCTTTCATCCATCACATTTCTTCTTGCCACATATCAAATCTTGAATATGGAGCATCTTAAGTTACGAGCCAAGAAAACATATAACCTTGACTATCAAACAACGAAGAGTACTCTAATTCCTGTACAAATGCATAATCATAATACAATCAGTGCTATAAAATTTCAACAACAAAAAAAGGTCCAAGAAAACATATATGGAAGGAAATGAATTGGTTCATGCTGTTCGAAAATCGGTAGTGTGTTGTTTTCCAGTAGAATATGAAAATTGATTTTTCCTTTCAAATATTTGACAGAAAGTGGCTTTTGCGTTGAACTTAGATTTACATCATACTTTCAGAGTATAAACATTTAAACAAATCATTTCACTTCAAACTCAATTACAACCAAATTAATTTTTACAAAACCAAGTTCATATATAATCTATTATTTGGTTTTAAACAAAATAAGAACCTACCGTCTGCCAAATAATAATAATAGAAGTTTAGACTAACCTCCTGGGTTTTGGAACAATCAATCCTCTCTTCTCTAGGCTTTTATACCGATCCTTTACAAGGGTGCAACAACCCTAATTATGTACACCAATAAAAATTAGGATAACTTGCATGTTCATCACATAAACTAAGTTACCAAAATAACCAAAATCTAATATAAAAACCTACCTTAAGCTTTCGGATCGAACCAGTTATCTCTTCACTTAATAAAACTTGAACCGGAGCAGGCTCAAACCTGTTACAATAATGAAATCAGTATATATGGACTTCATTAAGAATTATAAATTATAATTAATAAGTTTTGATTAAGAAATGGTGTAATAACTAGTTATTAAGTACATCAAACTACACTAAACACGCACAAAAATTTGATAAAGTACAAAAGATTGCTTACTTGTGCTTTCCTAAGCGAGGTGGACATGCCTTCAACCTATCTTGTTTCGCAACCTGTCGCCTAATATGTCTTTTCTTTTTTTCCTCATCTTCATTCTTAATTTCCTTAACAAGTTTTGGGATGCTGCACCAAGAAGAACCATAGATTCTTAAACATTTTTTTTAAGAGAGAGAGAGAGATGAGGGAGGGAGAATGAGAGAATGGTGGTATTACCAATCAATTTCTTTTGATAATTTTTTTAACTTCAATGCTTCAGCTTCTTTTCTCAATTGTTCTTTGCGTCGAATTCTCTTATTCAACTCAACTCTAGTCACTTTCTTGGCTCTAATGGGCCTGACCAATAGTAATTCAAACAATACAAATACACCAGATGAGTAGGTAATAATATGTGCTACATATAATAACATTATTTACACTTATTATGAGTCTATTTTCCAGTGTTCAAAAGGATGTTAAGCAAGAAATTAAAATGAAATAAGACAATTAAATACTTCTTTCGAAACAAATAATATTAGTCTTGTGGTCTCCATAAAGAAATAAAAAATTATAAATCTAAGAAATTAAATTTAACATTAGCAGGAGAACCTGTGAATTAACTGTTGGGAAGGACCATAAGTGGCAATCAACATGCATTTGCATGTTCAAATTATATACAGTCTTGAGAAGAAAGGAATAAAGAACAAAATGGAATATGTGTTACTAAGAAACAGTATTTAAACAGAGTGAGCCTCACTAAGCTTATATTAGCTTACATTTTCTCGGATGCAGCATCTCCATTTTCATCCTCATTTTCAACATTATTTTCATCGTCGTCACTCCCATTATCCACGTCAAGAAAATACATCTGCCAAAAAAACAAGGTTACTGAATAAGCAGGGATAGAAACTCAAGTTCCATAAATGAAGAAAAATTTTCATAATTACATATTACATATATGAAAATAAGACTCACATCTTCTTCAGAAATAGCCTCTCCAGGAACAGTTAAAGGCACTGGTTCAGGACCCAATTCGTTTTTGTATATTTTTTGCATTTCTTCCGCAACAGCAGAAGCCAACGTGTCCTGGTTAAACAATAAAGTTCTTAAAAAATTTCACCATAAGTCGTACTAAGACAAATATCCCTAACAGCAAAGCAACGCATAATTTCATCATAAATCTACCTGATGACATTCATGTGAGGGATTAAATGAGCATCCTGGAGGATCAACCTCCACCGCTGGAATAAGAGAAGGCTTTGACACCTGTCGAGCAGACCGCAATCATATTATCAACCGAAACACTATCAAGTGCAGCGACTAAATTAAATAAGAAACACTAAATAGAATCTACAATGCTATAATGTGTACCTTTTTCCCCTTCTTGTTGTCCTCATCTGCAAGACAATATAAAATAATCCTAAGGTTAACACCACATTACTTTAATATAACAAAAATGTATACTACATACTTTAGAATTAATATAAGTACCTTTATCAGCCCACATATCAAACATGCCAGAATCTAAAATGGAATCATCCTGATATAGATTATTACAGACAAAAATGTCAATAAAACAAATTTTAAATGAGGTCAAATATGATTGCAACCGAGAATATTATTCAGCCTTGCTGCATTAAAGAACATCTTACTGACCTTATGACTATCTTGATTGGTGGCTAAACTTTTAGACACCACTTTCCGGTTTTTAGAGCTCTTCTTCAGAGTAGAAGATGGCACTGGAATAACAAACTGGTTTTTCTGTAGTATGCTATCAACCCGGAGCACTTTTTCTCTATGCTTTTCAATCTTCTTCTTTACCGCAAGATCTAGCCACATCAAATTTCACATAAATTCACAACCAAGGATCAATAAGAATACGGATTTTGGTTAAACTTACTCTGGCAATACAGTATTTTCCAACCAACAATTCAAGTAGAAACTAGAAACACAGATAATTAAAATAATAAACTAAAATAATAAACCCTTTTTTCTCTCTTAAAATCCCAATCCAATACACCCCCTAAAATTAAAAACACTTATCACATTCAAGCTTGTGTAATTCATTAAAAGACATAATTATATTGATAATTGTCCAACTTTTGTTGCATAATTTACACTTCCACATTCACCTAACTCATAGTCAGCTATTAAAAAAAATAAAAATAGAACGTAATAAAAAATTTAAATTTTTTTAAAAAATAAAGCATAATAAAAATGAAAGTACCTTTGGATTTGTCTTCGAAAAAGAGGGAATCACTGGAAACAGCCTGAAGGGAGCCACCAGAAAGTGCGTCTTTTGTTGATTTCTCAAAGAAATTTTCAATGTCTTCGGTGCTTATGTTAGCCCTCCAAGCTTTCTTACCCTTCCTTGAGGTTTTCGCTTTCTTTCCCATTTTACAACACTACGATTCTTCAGTTTTCAACTGTTATCACGTTTTGGTATCAATCAATTTAACGAACAAGGGTTTTAAGTTGTAACGGCAGAACATAAAAGGGTTTGATTTTTATGTTCTCGTTGTTGTCATGCAGAGGTGGAGCTTGTTGATGGGCTTTAATAAGTGGGCCTTCTAAGTTTTTATGTTGTTTTTTTTCTTCTGATTTTTATGGTATCCTGATAATAAACTAATATATATTATATTCATATGAATTATATTCATGTTTCAAAATATTATATCCCTATCAAATCCATACATCATATATAAACTAATATATATTATCCTATATAATAAACTATTTAGGTTTATATTCATATGAATTATATTCAAGTTTCAAAATATTTATTAATTCATGATTCATAAATTAAATCTCATTATATATTTAGTTGTAATCATCCGATTTGTTTTCAAGGGAAAGGGAAGGGATTAATCTAGGGTTCATTGATATATAAAGATATCTTTATGCATTGCCAATGCATTATTTTTTTTATATGTCTATTCAATTATATCTTCTTTTTTTTAACCAAAATTCAATTATATCATGCCATGTAGAAATTTATTCATATATTTTATATATAAATATATATTTAATTTATACTATAACATATAAAATTAATGAAATTAGTGATTCTTTCTAGTCTTACATGAAGTGTGTATCTTTTAATCTAAATTTTATAAAAATAAAACAAAATAATGGTCAAATATGATTGGGCTTATGCAATTTTTTACATTGTTATTCACGTATAGTTATTTTATTCAATCAATTACTTTCTTTCTATATTCGATTGAAGACAATTAATTGAGTAAAAAATGTAAAGGTAATTAATCTTCTAATTTTTACTATAAATTAATATTTTATTTTAAAAATATGCTAATTAATCGAGTGGAATGATATTGATATGCTTTACATCATTATAAAAAGAACATGGAAGTAAAAGATAATGTATATAAGCTAACCTTTACTCGTATATATTTGCTCAAATGAATGCCACCTAAACAATAAAAACTAAATATTTTTTATAACTTAAAATTCATATTATTTTCCAAGCAAATTTTTCTATAACATTTTTTGATTTGAACAATGGATGAAAAGTGTTTCCATATGTACTTTAGTCCATCACATCAAAATATTTTCAAGATTTATCCCAAGTAATTACACTATTCTAAATGAGAATATTCAATAAATCTTTTCTCTCTAGTAAGGGAATCGAACCAACCTTATGATAATTAATATTTCAAATAGGATCTGATTAATCGATATATCAAAATTCTCCATACAAAAAGACATTATTCAATCTGTTTTAAAATAAGTGTCATTTTAATAAATATTTTTTCAAATTAGCTTTTGCAAATAATTTTTATTTTAAAATAAGTGCTATTTTATTTTTTCCACTTAAATGTTAATTAATTTGTTTTAACTTTGTCTAAAAAAACAATATTATGTGAACTATTTAGTCATTATATTTTATCGTGCATTTATGATAATTTTTAATAGTCAACATATGTAGTAATGCAAACAATTTTATAAATTTTTTATATATGTCATTTATTATTTTTTTAATCTACGTAAGAGAACTCTAAATGAAATTTACTTTAGAATAGAAGTATCATATTCTTCAACAATCACAATGACAAAAATACTGCAACACAAATAATATTTTTATGTTAATTACTATTAACTTCAAAGAAAATTTATAATATATTTAAATATAACTTATTTTTAATAGTCAATATTAGTAACATTAATACATAAGAAATTGTTCGTAACATGTTAAACGTAAAGATCGAACCACTGATCTATTTATCACTCGGTTCTTTTAACTTTTAAACTCAATCACCAAATTAACCT
This sequence comes from Cicer judaicum, assembly GCA_037974835.1. NCBI lineage: Eukaryota > Viridiplantae > Streptophyta > Magnoliopsida > Fabales > Fabaceae > Cicer > Cicer judaicum. The sequence goes on from JBBPBS010000247.1 coordinate 1,668,261, forward strand.
TATATCTACTAAGTATAAGATCATATAGATTATGCGAGCGGATAGAAGATACAATAAGTTTTAAAAAAATGAACATTATTATTGTTCATAATCTTGTTTGTTAATGCTTGATTTTCTTGATCTATATGGTTTTAGATTTATCCATCCTTTGTTTTCTCTGTTGTGCTTGACAATGAAACTAAGAATAGGATTAAATAATTTTAGTATATGCTTAAAAGTGACAAATGAAGGAGTATTAATATAAAAAGCAGAAGCTAATATGATAAATTAATGTTTAGTTTTGGTTCACCTGCTTTCTTGCTCTCCCAATCTTAATCTCCAATTGCATGAGCTTCAATCTGCTTGTTTCCAATTGCTTAACATAAGTCTACATAATATTACAGCATATGTTTAATATTTGTGGATTAGTTAAAATTTGATTAGAACTAAGTTAGGGAGTTAGAGCTATTTTTATTAGTCACTTATAACTTATTTAGGGAACTTAGTTTTATAATTTTTGTTTATATCTTTTGCTTAACTTGGGTTTTGGATTATGGAGAACTAATCTCTTATCCTTAGTTTCTGTTAATGAAAGTTGATGTTGCATAGTAAGCTATCTTCATTACAGAATCATCTATTTTGTTGTTATTTATTGCAGATTTTCTTATGTGTTGGAATCATATGATGCACTATGCTCATAATAACTATTGATTATGTGCTTAAAATTGCAGATAACTAACAATATATATATTGGGCAGTTCTAATGTGGTTGATCCTGATTATTTGTGATGTTTAAGATAATTTAACAAGAATGGAATTTAATTTTGTGCAGGCTAAACCAAAGACTGTGGAGAAGGTGTGTGACATAGTCAAGAAACAATTGGCCCTGCCAGAAGGTTCGAACGTTACCGAAGAGTCTAAATTTAGTGCACTTGGAGCTGATTCTCTTGACACGGTATATTTATATTTATCTAGGCATTGTTGTGGTGGAAAAATGCAAATTTACAAAACTTATTTAAAAGTATTTGAACTTTTCAGTATTTGCTATATTTACATAATTTATTTATATTTTTCTTGGTTAGTAATGGTCTTGTTAGTTTTGTTTTTTCTCTCTTTCTCTCATGGCATGTTGGAGCAAGAGGTTCTTTAAAATGAGAAAGTGTTGGATGCATTGGTCTAAAAACAAATGCTAGCTTGCTGGAATGGCTCGTATATGCCCATTAATCTTCCTTTCTTTCTCTCACAAAATCCAAGCAATTATACACCCCCAGCTAACACCCCCTTAGCCAGAACTAAACTATAAAAAATTAATTAAAAAGAGTATAACTTCAAATAATCAAAGCAAACATATTCATAATTCTGTCAAAGCTTATGTTCAAAACCACATGTTTCTAGTTTATTTAAAGAGTGTACATATATTTGAAAACGGAAAACAAATTAGAAAACAGTTTGCAATTTTATAATTATAAATGAAAACAAAAAATATATTGATCATCTATAAGATTGTTTAATTATAAATGGAACTTCCTTTTAGATTATAGCATGGAGTCTATGGATATAAATGTGAATGTAGAAGATGAAGCTCCTTTTGTAGTATTTGGAAATACTGATGATAAACATAAGAAAACAATATCCACTGTTTGGAATTTTTTTACAAAAATTGGTAAAGATGAAGATGAGATTGAAAAAGCTGCATGCAATTTTTGTAGTACTGAATTTAGTATTGGAAAAAACCCTAATTCTGGGCACAATTATGGGACTTCTCATCTAAGTCGTCATGTTTCTCATTATAAGAGTATCATGTTGAACCTTTTTAATCATGATGAACCTCCTAACATGATTAGAATCAACCAAAAAACCCATCGTGAGTTGCTTGCTGAAGCTATTATTGCGCATGATCTTCCTTTTAGCTTTGTTGAGTATGAGAAAATTCGAGTATGGGTAAATTATTTGAATCCTTATGCTGAAATGGTCTGTAGGAATACCATTGTGTCTGATATTGAGAAAATATATAACAAAGAAAAGACTAAGCTTAAGGATATCATGGGTAGGATTCCAAATAGAATTTGTCTTACTTGAGATGTTGTTTGAACAACATCTACTAGTGAGGGTTATATTTGTTTAACCGCTCATTTTGTTGATGAACATTGAAAGTTAAACAGTTGTCTTCTCAACTTTTGTCGAATGACACCCCCACATAATGGTATTGCATTGGAAGCCACTTTGTTTGATTGCTTAAAGCAATGGGGAATAGATAAGAAAATATTTTCTATTACTTTGGATAATGCTTCTTCCAATGATAACATGCAAGACCATTTGAAAAAGCATTTGTGTGTACAAAGCGATTTGCTATGTGATGGTCAGTATTTCGATGTTCGATGTTCAGCGCATATACTCAACTTAATTGTTCAAGAGGGTTTAAAAGTGGCCAATGAAGCACTCAAGAAAATTAGAGAAAGTGTCAAGTATGTTAAAGGTTTTGATGGAAGGATGATTAAGTTTAAAGATTGTGTTAATGATGTGGGAATAAGCCTTACAAGTGGTTTAAGGTTAGATGTGTCTACAAGGTGGAATAACATATATTTAATGCTTGAAAGTGCCTTAAAATATAGAAAAGCATTTGAGTTTTTCCAGGTGGCAGATAGGAATTATAAACATTGTCCATCTGATGAGGAATGGGAAGGGGGGGAAAGCATATGTGAGTTATTAGAACCATTTTATGAAATCACAAAATTGATATCAAGATCTTCATATCCAACTGCAAACCTGTATTTTATGCAAGTGTGGAAAGTACAGTGCATCTTAGAAGAAAATCAAGATAAAGGTGATGATGTTATAAGGGAGATGGCTACAGATATGAAAAAAAAATTTGACAAATATTGGAAAGATTATAGTGTTGTACTTGCCTTTGCAGTTATTCTTGATCCACGCTTGAAGGTTCCCTTTTTGAAGTATTGTTACACTTCTCTTGATGCTTTAACCTGCAACGTTAAGATTAAGGATGTGGAGGACAAATTTAGAGCGCTTTATCAAGAATATGTGAATATTTTCCATCATCAAAGTGTTGTCCTCTCTCAATCATCCCAAGATTCTAACTCATTGTCTTAGTCATCTAGAGAGGGAAGCAAGGCTAAGAAATGTAAAATCATAAGTGTGAGGTTTTTTATCCTAAATCATCAACTTTATTTCATTTCAACTGTTCTTGTTTTTAGATTACTAATAAAGGTATTGATTTTCTATACATCGTAGGGTTTTAAAACTTTTCAGAATCAACCTATATTTAATAGTGGGAAGTGTGAGTTAGATGCATATCTTAAAGAAAAGTCAATTGAAGTTGATGAAGAACACTATGAAGATTTTGAGGTACTTCTTTATTGGAAGATTAATGAGAAAAAGTATCATGTACTCTCCTTAATGGCACGAAATGTGCTAAGTATTCCTATTACCACAGTAGCATCAGAGTCTTCCTTTAGTATTGGTGGACATGTTCTCACCAAATATAGAAGTTCTACTCTTCCTGATCACATTCAAATGTTGATTTGCACTCGAAATTGGTTACATGGAGTATTATTTAGTTTTCTAATTTTTTAATTTTGCAAAATTATCTCATGATTGATTATTTGATTGTTTCTTTTGGTTTTGTTTTCAAGATGAGGATGGATACAATGGTTCTATTGGCGAGGAAGAATCAAATACTACTATCATTGACTTATAAGGTGTTTGGATGGAAAAGTGTTGCTTCGTTTTAATTAGTTTTATTTGTTATATGTTATATTTGAAACTTGTCTGTTGATGGAAAAGTGTTGTTTTGTTTCAATTGATTTTATTTGTTATATGTTATATTTGAAACTTGTTTGTGGATGGAAAAGCGCTACTTCGTTTTAATTGGTTTTGTTTGTTAGATGTTATATTTGAAATTTGTCTGTGGATGGAAAAATGCTCATTCGTTTCAATTGGTTTTCTTTGTTAGATGTTATATTTAATACTTGTTTGTTCGCATATACTTTTGAATGTTTGTTTTGTTTTTATTCATCACTTTGGTGACATAGTATTATAGTATTAGAATTTATAAATCTTAGTGATTGTGAATTTATTTGTTTGTATGATTTTTCTTTTAGACACTAAAATATATTATTTTTAACATAAAAATTAGAAGAAAAAAAATTGAATAAAAAGTTGAAAAAAAATCGGAAAAAAAACGTAAAAAAAATTAAAATATTTTTTATTTCAAAAAAATAATTAATTTGTTAAGTGGGCCTAGGGGCCCTCTAGGCCCATGTAATTTTGAGGGCTTTTTTACATTGGGGGCCTTCTTTTTATAAGATTTTTTTGCCCCCTTCAATACGTGAGTTGGGGCCAATATATAGGGGGCCTAAGAAATTGACAGCTCTACTCTACACCCCCTATTTTACCTCTAATCTCTCTAAATTTTTTTAAAGACTATTTTGCCCTTGTTCAATTTGTATAAAATCATGAAAAAATTATCATTTCAGTTATCCACCCTTCACTTTCAAAAATTATGAAAAAAAAATTTAACTTTTAAAAATTTCAAACTTTCGAAATAATATTCAACTATTTTGATTTATTAAAAAATTTTGTGCAATTGGAAACTTTCGAAATGTAATTATGCAGAAAAAATTATTAATTTCGAAACTTTGGATGAATATGAAGTTTTCGAAGTGAATTTTTTCAGAAAGCGTAAAATTTCAAACCTTCGAATTAATTCCATCGAAAGTTTCAAAACTTTCGAAACTTTCAATTTTTTTTAAAAAATTACTAAAATTTCTGAAATTAGATATCAAATTTATTACTATTAATTTATTACTACAAATGTATATTATTTATTACTATTAATTTATAGCTATAAATTTATTATTATTTATTAATATTAATTTATTACTAATAAAAATGCATTTTAGAACTTTCCATGAATACCAAAGTTTCGAAACTGAAAAACTTTATTATTTTGAATATTATATTTCGAAACTTTCAAATTTTCTGCATTTCAAAAGTTTCATGTTCATAGGAACTTTTGAAAGTTTCAAAATTTTGATAAAAAATTGAACTTCGAAAGTTTCATATTAATGGAAACTTTCGAAGTTTTAGAAAATTAATATTTTGAAAATATCAAAGTTTTGAAGTTTATCTTACTTTTGGATTTTAATGGTTTCAAATGTTGGAATGTTTGCAAATATTTCGGACAGTTCAAACTTTTGAATAAAATGGATAGAAAAAATAGAAGAGAATTTTATTGAGATTTTTATTAATAATAGTAAGGACAATTTGATATTTTTCAAGAAGAATGGGGATGGAGGGTATACGATAGTCTCGTTGAGACATTTAAAATCACCCAATGAACAATAAAGAATGTTTTATGTTTTTAGATAGTTTTTTTTCGTTATTTTCGTTTCTAGTTTAGAAACCCTAACTGTTGTAGTCTTGGTAGAAAATTTTCTTATTATGATAAGACTGATTTAGATTAAAAAAAAAGTGAATTGGAATTTTATTTTTATTTTTAATTCTATTGGTCAAATGTAAACCAATTTCTGAAATCCAATTGTTTTGTTTACAGTCCAAATGAGCAATGCATTCAACATCCATTAATAACATATTGTAAAAAATAAGCCCCAAATTGATATGTGGTGAAAAGTCATAAAAATTGTTAAAATGAACAAAAATTTTAAATTTTGAAACGGAGGTGTACTAAAATTCAATTTGGAATAGAGTAAAAGGAAAAAAAAGTAATTATGTTATGTACAATTGAATTTTCTCAAGTTTCAAAATATTTAAAATTTTTATTTTTATCGAAAATTCAGATTTTTGAAACGGAGGTGTACTAAAATTCAATTTGGAATAGAGTAAAAGGAAAAAAAATAATTATGTTATGTACAATTGAATTTTCTCAAGTTTCAAAATATTTAAAATTTTTATTTTTATTGAAAATTCAGATTTTAAAAAAAAAATAGTTAAAATTTAATACAGTAAAATATGTTTTTCTTTTAATCATCTGGAAGAGTTGTCGTGATATGAATCTGAATCTTCACAACTGTATGCAAATTTCTTACTATTTAATTCATAGACAAATTTTTATATTTTTTTAAAAATAAATAATGTGGAGGTAGGGCATCATGTGAAGAATCAAAAGAGTCAGTAAAACAATTACTCATGAGTTTTATATTACCCCAAAAAAGTAACAAGACCCATTTGTGGCCCATATTCTACTAACCGGCCCACCCTAAAGAACCTATTGGACAGAAACAATAGAGGAGTGTGATGATTGGCATTTGGGCTTGTCACTTTCGATTATTTATTTATTTTAGATGAGATAATAAATATTACAAAAATCTTACATACACATATGTGAAATTTTATATTTATATTTGAACTTATCCGTTAAACAAAGACTATACATTGTTAAAAAAAATATGTTACCCCCTCACTTTATATAGTGCTAGCGTCCAAAAAATTTATATGTCCATCTCCTTATTTCATTGAACTAACATGTGCAAATATTTTACTATATTTTTTATGTAATTCTTTTTTTTACAATTTATGTTTTTAATTGTGATTTATAATTTCTTTATATATATTTTTTAAATTTATTTTAATGTGTTACAAAAACTGGAAGTTAAGGGTAGTTTTGTCTTATAAGAAAAACCATACAAAAGGGGTATCGCCTTGTCTATTATTATAGATAGTACGTGTTACTTTCTAATTTATTTTAATTTGTTTGAACTACAGTGATGTTTATTTTGTAGCAAAACATTAGAGATAGTTAATTTTTAATCCTTCAATAGGACTCATAATTAAACAAAAATATTAGTAAAACGTCAATATTAACGCTACAATTTTAAAGAAATAAATTTTTTCTTCAAAGAATTCAAAATTTCTTTTTAGTTTCTACGAGTTAAATATGATTTAAACTTATATAAGAGTGTGAAATTTTATTTTTAATTTTTATAAAAAATCCTTCGACCTTTTAATCCTAAATAATAAATATACTTTACGTCATCACTTATGGTCATATTATATAAAACTTAATCTATGTGGCTAACAAAAAAATCACGTGACACTTGCATGTAGATATTATAAATGAAGTGGAAAGTTTCTGATTTATTACACATATTTTTATTGCTTTATTTATTATTGTAAAATTAAAAAGAATCTCAAAATTTTCGAATCAATTTCATGAACATGTTCCCCAAAGACAATAAAAAATTTGTATGATTATTTTCATAGTAATGCAACTAGTTTGTGATGAAATTAAAGGATCTCATAATCAAAACTGTTTGACGAGAAATAATATAGAGACTACTAAAAAAGTTATAAGAAAAATAAAAATTAATTATTTTTATTTAGACTAAAAGTATAAGTATAATTCACCTCTTATATATATATATTGAAATAGATTAAAATGTGGCATTGTTTATCTCTTGAATATGAAAATAATTAATGGTTACATAGTATATAATTTGAGTATTCAAAGTAAAGAAAAATAAGATATTATATTTATGAATGAATTTAAGCTTTATATTTATATACGTACATTTTGTTAGGTTTGTTGTTTATATTCACGTTGATCTTGATATAGATTCTTGTGTTGTACTATGGAATGCAACATATTTCTCTTTCTACCTGTCCACGAGAACAGAAGCCCCTTGTCACCCAACTTTATAGTTTTAATAAGTTTTGTTTCCATTGCACACATTGGCATGTGAATGTACTTTTCCTAAGTGCAAACTCACGTGAGTTTTGCTCTCTCGCAAATGACAAAAATACTTAAATATATTAACATATGATATTGGAACACACAAAAATATATTTAGCGACAGACAAAAATAAAAATGAAAGTAAATAGAAATCATACGAAAGAACACACACATGTGATTAATTAAAATGGATAAATACTGGCAGGCATAATGACTGATTTTTCATTTTATCCTTTGGATATATAAAATTATAGGGGGTCTGTAAAATGTGTTTTCATTTTCATATATAGAGACAAACATTTCCGATTCATTTTTTGAATAATATTAATAATTATTAGAAATGTCACGAGAAACTTTTCTGAATTGAGCGATAAAATTCTCAGCATAATTGGACCCTTAAAATGTTTCTTTTTTTGGTTTTATTATGGCCTCATTTGGTCACATGATTTATTTATACAAATCGACACCAAAAACGCGTATACAGATCAGCAACAAATATAATATTAATATTATTCAATTTCATCATTTACTAATCTTAACTATATAATAATAATTTTTAACTTAATAATTACTAATTAACGTTGTCACTTAATTTGTTTAATCTTTTCAATTGTGCTGTATGATGTGGTATAAATATAATCATTTGACATATTATATTATAATATACATATGCATATATATAATAATTCCAATAATACAAAAAGCATTCCACCGTACATATCATATTCATCATCGACATCGTGGAACTTGCCCAAGTAAAAAACAATCAAATCCAAAATAGAATATTCACAATCTCCAACTTTATTGCAACTAACTATTCCTTCAATGATCTCCAAAGTTACTACTTCTCACTCAAGCTCGATGGACAAGGGTGAAGAACAAGGGTGATTATAGCGGTTTTATTAACAAACCAAATTAAAATATTATATTAATTAATTAAAAAAATACAAGAGGTACTTGAATCTAAAACAACAAGATAATTGAATACAACATAGAAGAGGAATAACAAATAGAAGGAAAAAGAAATTATTGCCAAACTGGCTAGGCACTTCAAAAACCAATTATACTTCACTCATACAAAATCCACATCTATGTGGAGCATACATGGACCCTCACAAATCCCTCCCTTGTGATATATATTTAATATACAAATTAATGAAAGATTATAAATAAATAGAAATATTTTATAAAACTAACATTATCTAGTATTAACGTATTAGTTTATTTTTTAAATTTTTTGACGAAACTGTTTTATATTTTCTTTTCAAAATTTTTATACAACTATCGAGAAAGAGTAATATCTTAAGACCATGAGAATCACAAAGGTAATAAAATTCTCTAAAATTTTAACATCGTGATACAAATTTGAACTTACGACTAAATTTTTTAAAATCTCATTTAATTTTATTTATAAATTAACTAGTTTTGAATTAATTACCGATTAACTATGAATTATTTGACTGCAAATAAATGAATTATAATTTTTATATTCAGCTACTCTATTTAGTTATTATTTAAAAAAATAATAAAATGATATTTTAGGTAAATATTGAAATGTATAATTAAATAGTAATAATGAGTGGGAATATATTAATGACATTGATAGAGGAATCCAGATATAGATATGTGAATTATTAATATTATACGGTAAGCAAAGATAGAAGGGTCCAAGAAAGCATTGTGCTCGAGGAATTGTAGATGTAAAAATGAAAAGAAAGTTGATGATAGAAATGAGTTAATGGAATAAAAAAGACTCTTGGAGAGTTGAGAGGAACAAAAATAGTTTTTATGGAATGGCAAGAGACAAAGGTAAGAGCAGTATATGTGTATGGAGGGTATTGTTTTGTTGTGATGATTAATGGGCACACATGTGAATATAGGTTGGTACGTTATTTGTCCTTCTGTAATCGTGACAATACTTCAACGCGGAACCAACAATAATCAACACCTCTTAAATTTATATCATATATATATTATTTATCTCTATTCTTTAGTATTTTTGTATCTACATCTCCATCTACCTATACTATTATTTTATAATTATATAGACTTAATTATCTCTTGCTATAAGCTTATTAAATTAATTAGAGATCCACATTGATTAATTAATTAACATAATCTCATTAATGTACGAGCATTTGGATAAAATGATTCTAGGCTCTTCTAACTTAATTACAGACTATAAAATCAAATTTATTCGTATTGAAAATTACGGTAAAATTTAATAAAAAAACAAATAATTAAAAAATATTGAATTATTTAAATTGATTTAATAAAAAAAAGTTAATTATAATGAGTATATATATGATACACTTCTTATAAAATGATAACTAAACTAATAAATTTTAATTAATTTGTAGTAAATATTAATAAACTTATAAGTACTTATAAATAACTTTAACTACATCTAACAACCTATGAGAATGCAATTGAGTTAAAACTGGTAAAAAAAAAAACTTTATCTATTATTTTGAGGGATAAATTGTTTCAGTTGATCTCATTGGATTATTGGGTTTTAAAAAAATTGTTGCACCATAGGAATTAGATACTATAATATGTTCAACTATGTTGTTGTTTGTTAAATTTCTGTTTACCGGCAGAATTTGACCAGTAAAAATGGATTATACATGCATCAATTAAGCACCTAAACATTGTTGAGGAGTGTTAAAAACATTATCTTTTTAATATTTGCCTCTTTTACTTAATTAAATTAGTATTAGTCTCATATTTTAAAAATAATACAATTTTATACAGAATTCTAATTAAAATTTTTCTAATAATTTATTTGTTTAACAACCTACACTTTTTAGTATTAATGTGAAATTAATCCTATTCAAAATAATGACATTATCCATCGTAATTTTTCAGTATAAACTAGGTATCTTTTACGTATAATTGTAAATATTAATATTTTAAATAAGATAAAATTATAATGAAGGACAAAAGTATTATTTAATTATTTTAACACTGACGCATTCTTAAATATGTATTCTAATTAATCTGAAAGATGTCTGAATTATCTCATCCAAATCTGATATTGCTGTTATACATGTTAACATAACTTGTGATGTAGAAGTGCTTAACTGCAAAATCAAGATTACTTTATCACGTTAATTTGTGTGTATAAAAGGGTCAATTTTTTATATCTCCTAATTTCATGGAACTTTAAATTTATCTGCCCTTTAAAAAGAAAACTATACAATCAAAACTTCACAGCTCCAACTCATCTAAATTTTGGCTTGGTTTTGCGATGGCTTTTTCCTTCTTTTTTCTTTTATTTAACTGCTCCTCTTGTTCTTATTATAATAAAAAAAAATCTTAAATTTTAGTCACTATTATAAATAAAAATTAATTATTTTTGACTCATTTAATGCTATTATTTCTAATATACTATTCATTTAATTCAAAATATTTAATAATAATTAAGCGTTTGACATTAAAAAATAATTTAGTAAAATTAACTTGTATTTTACATGAAATCTAAAAAATTAATTACACTTTAATTTTTTTTTTTAATTTATGCTAAAGTAATGTTTTTTGTTTACAATAGTCATAGCAAGGATCAAGTATTAACTAACTATATACATATATAGGGTTGAATTTCCTCAAATCCAATGGAATATGGCAACATAGTGAGCTAGTTGGTTTTCTTAAGTGAGAAACATGTATGGTTTTAAATATTGTGAAATTATGTGCTAGTTGGTGTACTTAAATATATTGTGGCGTGTAGCCACAATTACAATCAAAATACTACGGATTTTGATTTTGATGTGTTTGTAACAGTGTCTCAATGGTAATATAAGTTGCTTTTATTGTATTTTCTTGCACTATTAAAACTTATACTAAAACCGCAAACGCAATTTAAAATCACGATGGGAAGGTTCACAATCTAAAAGTTCCAACTAATATATTCCAATTCTCCATAAACACTTTTGTTTGTTTTGGTCACACTTATATGAGACTTCTTATATAATACATATAGATATATGTAATTAATCTCACTCAAAAAAATGTTAAGATTCAAATTTGTTACACGGGTGAATCATTTGTTTCCGAAGTACTGTACTCAAAGGCAAATATCATAAACAGTTCTTTATTGTAACATTTAAAATAAGACCAAAACTTGGTGTACGTATGAGTAATCAACATACATAAATTTGATTATGAGCAATCTCTATCTCTTATATACTAGCTTCAATATTTTTTTTTTATATAAAATTTACGTACAACAATTTTATAATTAGTTATTTTGCAAATCACCAAAAATAAGTGTTCCACCATTTTTCAAAATGTTATAAAACCAAAAATCTTAAATACATGTATATATATTTTATTGATAAATTAATATTTATTTTATTTTTGAAAGTTTTATTATTATTTTATATAAAAAAATGGTAATGCGGTTCCGAAGCAATGGACGGTAATTTAACCTGTCTGATGGAACTGCATGCAACAATACAAATAGCAAGTGTGGTAGTCACTCACTAGTCACCACATCAAATCAAAATTATAGTACGAAAGAGAAGTATAATAATAAGTGGGTAAATAATATATATTTAAATTTAATGTTCATACAAATAGGTTTTACATTTTTAATTAATTACAATTATTATATTATTAAATATATTTGACTTCTATTAATTACAATTTTGAAAAGTTAATTCATAATTAGATAAGTATCATACAAATTTGTTTAAAAGAATAGGCAATTATGATTAGAAATTGGAATGATTATTTAAAAAAAAAGGTATGAAATATGAATATCGCTTTCAAGAAAAACGAAAATGAGAGGTTGAGTGTTTGATACGATGAGAAGGGTATGTATGATGGCACGTGTGGAGAGAGAATGAAAAAAGTGACAAAAATTTGATTGCTGGTTGGAGAAAGGATCAAGAGTGAGCCTAAAAAACTCCCCCGTGAGGAGTGTTTGGAGCCATTCCAATCTCACAATCCTTTTCTTGCTTCTCATTCACTTCTTTCGATGCCATTTTTCCCTATCTATCACGAGTTTATGATTCCTCTTCTCTCCCATTTTCCTATTTCCCCAATTTATCCCTATCAATTCCATACTTCATATATAAACTAATATATATTCTCCTATATAATAAACTATTTAGGTTTATATTCTTCTCAATTATATTCAAGTTTCAATATATTTTATTAATTCATGAATTATTTTCAAGGGAAAGGGAAGAGAATAATCTAGGGTTCATTGATATATCAAAATATCTTTATCCATTGTCAATGCATTATTTTTTTATATGTCTATTTAATTATATCTTGCCATATAGATATTTATTCATATATTTTATATATAAATATATATTTAATTTATACTATAACATATAAAATTAATGAAATTAGTGATTCTTTCTAGTCTTACATGATATGATATTGATATGTTTAATTACATCATTATAAAAAGAACATGGAAGTAAAATATAATGTATAAAAGCTCACCTTTACTCGTATATATTTGCTCAAATGCATGCCACCTAAACAATAAAAACTAATATAACTTAAAATTCATATTATTTCACAAGCAAATTTTTCTATAACATATTTTGATTTCAACAACGGTTGACAAGTGTTTTCATAAGTACTTTAGTCCATCACATCAAAATATTTTCAAGATTTATCCCAAGTAATTACACTATTCTAAATAAGAGTATTCAATACAGCTATTCTCTCCAGTAATGGAACGGAACCAATTAACCTTATGATAATTAAGATTTGAAATAGGATACGACTAATCAAGATATTCAAAATTCTTCATACAAAAATATTGTTCAATCTGTTCTAAAATAAGTGTCGCTTTTATAAAGATTTAAAAAAAATAACTTTAGCAAATAATTTTTACTTTAAAATAAGTGTCATTTTATCTTTTCACTTAAATATTAATTAATTTGGTTTAATTTTGCTTATAAATTAATATCGTGCGAACTACTTAATCATTTTATTTTATTGTACATTTAAGACCATTTTTAATAGTCAATATATGTAATAATGCAAACAATTTTATAGACTTGTTATATACGTTATTTATGGTTTTTTTGAATCTATGTCAAAGAACCTTAAATGAAATTTACTTTAGAATAGAAGTATCCTATTCTTCAACAATCACAATCACAATGACAAAAAAAATACTGCAACACAAATAATATTTTGATGTTAATTACTATTAGCTTCAACGAAAATTTACAATATATTTAATTAGTAACATTAGTATATAAGAAATTGTTAATTAGTAACGTTTTAAACGTAAAAATCGAACCACTAATCCATTTATCACTCGATTCTTTAACTTTTTAACTCAATCACCAAGTTAATTTTATATATACTAACTATAAGATCATATATATTGTGCGAGTGGATGGAAGATACAATAATTTTTTTAAAAAATAACATTAAAATAAAAATAAAAATGAGGATCTAGTCTAAAATTAATATAAGAAAAGGGCAGTTTAGTAAGTTCAAAGAAAATGTATATAGAATTTTGTCTTTGAATAAACTGAGACAGTAGTCATGTGGGAAGAAAACACATGAGATCATATGATATGATATGATATGGATTTGAGAGCTCATATCCTTTCCTTTTAAATGACCTCAGAACTCATCAGAATTAATTGATAGCAATTAAAAGGAAAGAGAAAAAATAAAAATTAAAAATGGTTTCTAGGGAGCAAAAGAGAGCAGCACTGCATGAGAAGCTGCAACTTCTTCGTTCTGTTACTAACTCTCATGCTGTAATTCCCCTGCAACTTTTATTTTCTTCTCTCTGCTATTTCTTTTCTTTCCATTGGATTCTTAATTCTCTATATATCAATATTCTCAACTAAATCAAATCACCTAATTCGTCCCTTAAAAGAATATTCACTCTTCTTATTACTATTATTATTTGAACTTTGAATCTTTCACAGCTTTATATACTTTCTTTATTATTCTATATGTATCAATTAGATGAAGCTTATTTCATATGGTATATTAATATTAGTTCTTGTGGTTTTTATGCATGGTTGATGGCAGGTAAACAATACTTCGATTGTAATCGATGCATCGAAGTATATCGAAAATCTAAAGGAAAAGGTAGAAAGATTGAATGAAGAAATAGCTTCTGCAGAAAGTTCAAGTGTACACAATCCCTTGCCTATGGTAATTCACAAATTATTTTGAAAGTAAAAGTGCTTATTAATTAGAATCACAATATAAGTTTTTAAAAATCAATCAGAATCTAGTTTTAAATAGTTTCTCTATATTGTATGATTTTAGCATATATGTTGATCATGAAGTTATATATGTTGTAAGATCTTGCCAAATGGAAAATTTGATTAAAGGAGTTATAAGAATATTTGGATGGACTTTGTGTAGGTTACAGTGGAAACCCTAGAAAAAGGATTTCTTATAAATGTATTTTCAGCAAAAAGCAGCCAAGGTATGCTTGTTTCAATACTTGAAGCCATTGAAGAGATGAGACTTACAGTGCTGGAAGCTAGGGTTTCTTGTACAGACACTTTTCGATTCCAAGCTGTTGGAGGAGAAGTAAGATACACATACTTCAACTTTATTTTATTTTATTATTATTATTAGTATTATTATTATGAGATTAATTTAACTATATAGTAAATGTAAAAAATTATATGTAGATAAAAAATCTTTATATTGTATATATTGTATATGCATATATATGAATTAGATTATAATATTATTATTATTATTATTATTATAATAATAGAATTGCATATTAGTTGAACATGTGTATATTTTGTTTGGATAGGTATGTGTATCATTAGTATCTCCATATTATTTTTCCTACACTTAATAATATTCTTGAATGTCACGTGTTTTGTCCCTTTATAAAAAAAAAGTTTCCTCATTGGGGTTCGCGAGAAAAGGGACCAAGTTGCTGTACATTGAGTCATTGATATAGGTCATGCATTGCAATGCATATTTGGTTGCAAATCTTAACCCTAAAAATAATATAGAGTCTTCACTTATTATATGATTTTCTTGCCATTTTAATTCTCATCATGCATGAGAATAACGGAAAAACATTATTGTGATTTTTGTAGAATGAAGAACAAGGTGAGACTATCGATGCACAAGCTGTGAAACAAGCGGTGGGAAAAGCAATAAAAAATTGGACCGAAAATATTGATCAAGTGTAAATTGCAATATATATAATAATATTTATTATATATATATTGCGTCTTCAATATTTTTATTAATTTTCCCTTTTTTATTTTTCTTTTTTTAATGATTTTTTGCTAAGTGGCATTTGTTAGTTAAGGAATCAAGCTTTGCGTAAGATAGCTAGCTAGCTTCCAAATCTTCCAATTCTGCAAAATTTTAATATATGAAAATATATATGTCGGTAGTAAAAGTAATTTGATGAAATTTATGTGTGGAGCCGAGGCATATATATAATATCCAAATTATGCATAAAAATGTTTTTCTTGATTTATATTATTATGCAGAGTTGGGAAATTCTATTTATTAGTTAATTCTTTCAATGTTATGATGGTTAAGTACTCACAAGTTAATCTAATTAATACATTACTACTTAACATTAAACCATGAGACGAATTAATAATTTCATAAGCACCATGAAGATCTCTCTTGTTGGTAATTGACCAAGTAGTAACCCGCCAAATGCATGCTATGTTGGACATTCCCACACTAATTTAATGGCTTACTAAATGTCCCAGTTATTTACATGACATGTGAAAGATTCTAATAGTAAAATATATCATTTCTTAACTAAATAGCCACCATTCAAAGATCTTGGATTTAGTTGGTGACAATTAGTGCAAAACTTTAACAATGAAATTATTTGGGTTTTTTTTTTCAATACTCTCTTTTTGAAAAAAATACACTAAAATATCCCCATTTGAAAAAAATATACCAAAATGCTCATTTTTTTAAAAATTAAGTGGGAAGTCGCCATTTGAAACTTGGGTTTCCTTAAGGAAGTCGCCATTCCAAATGGCGACTTGTAATTAAAGAAAAAAAGGGAGCATTATGGTATTTTTTTTTAAATGGGGGGTATTTTAGTGTTATTTTTTCAAAAAGAGGGTATTGAAAAAAAAACCAAATTATTCACGAATATTATATGTAGTAAATTTTAAAGTGTATTGTTACACTAACATTTATGTTCGATTCACTCCAATCAATTGGATGCAAATGAAATGAAAATTGAATCTCCTTCAAGTTACTTTGAAAAATCTTGATAAGATTTACACTAACACATCACAAGTATATTTCAATAGTATTTTACAAAAATAATATTTTCTACACTTTATACATGCATTAGAGAAAGATAGAATGACTTAGAATATAAAAAAAAATGGACGAGACAAAGTAGATAGTAATAAAAAAAAAATTTATATTTCATTATATCCCAAATGACACAATTTATAGAAAAATAATATAACTTAAAAAGAAATACAATTCTTGGAAGAAGAGTTTCTCTCATTCAAACTGTAATATAAGTATAACTTTCATATTTTAAATGCTAGCACCTTTTTTCGTATGAATTGAGTTTGAATCCTAGAGATTGCAACATGGTATCAAACTTAATGCCATATAATTTTGAAAATAGTATGGTTTCAAATAATGGTATTTTATGATTTGAACTGCTACTTAGTAGTCTATGAGTTTCACTCATCTCAAAAAGTCATTGGTAGATAAACTTTGAACCAACAATTTGTTAGAACAAGTGTGCATAATTTGCACATAAAAATTTGGTACTATCGAAAGAATTATAAAGCCATGGTATATATTAAGCATTTGATTACCTTTGAATAATTTAGTGGTGCCACAATACATTTTTATGTAATTGTAAACTAGCATTTTGATCAAATGAGGTAGAAATAGATTTGCGATCAAGAGGATCAAATTTCTTTAGCAATTTCTCAATATAGTGAGATTGGGATAAACCAATATTTACATAATTTTTTTATTATTTTAATTCCTAAAATGACATATGTTTCACCTAAATCTTTAATATAAAATTTTTTGATAAGAAAGTTTTAGTCTTTTTTATTTCATTTAAATTGGTGACAAATATTAACATATCATGCACATATAAATAAATCATAACACCATTTCTATCGTGAAATTTACTTTAAATACATTTGTCAAATTCATTTATTTTGTAGCAATTAGAAAACAAAATATGATGGTGTCACTGTTTGGATGTTTGTTTTAACCCATATACAAACTTAGTCAATTTACACATTTTATGTTCTTGTCATTTGATGACAAATCATTTTGGTTGTTTCATATACACCTGTTCATCTAACTCTCATTTTATGCAACATGTGCATAAGTATCATAGTAGTTAATACCTTTTGTGTAAATCATTTTGCAACAAGTCTAGCTTCGAATTTACCAATGGTAACATCAACTTTTATTTTATTCTCAAAGATCAATTTACAGCCCATTGATTTGGATGCAGGTGGGAGGTCTACTAATTTCCAAGTTTTATTCTCTATACAATTTTCTCTTGGTAAATGTAACCTACAAACATACCCCTTTTAGAGAGAATAACTTTGTCCCCCTCAAATACACATTTAAAATCAAACTTATTAAGTAAAGATAGATAAATCAAGTTCTTTCTAACTTTAGGAACATAGAAAACATCTTTAAGAGTAAGTATCTTTTTAGAAGCGAATTCAATCTCTATTGTTCCTTCTCCTTTGACTTGGACAATTGAGATATTTCTCATGTATAAAACACTTTCATTTTCTTCATCAATGGTTTTGAATAGTTCTTTGTTTTTGCACACATTACATATAGCATGAGAGTCTACCCACCAAGATGCAACATCAATCATGTTGAGTTCAAAAATGACAACAATAAAGTTGTCTTTTGTTGCACTTGAGTTTTTTTGTTTGTTCTTCTTTTTCAAGAAATGTACTCATTTTTAAAGTGTCCTAATTTTTCACAAAACAACTTCGTTTTTTGTCATCATTACCATTGTTTTTTTCATGAGTTTTATGAAAATCTCGATTTGTATTCTTAAAAGTTTTGTTAAATTTCCTTCCTTAATTACATGCATCTTTTCATGAGAAATTTGGTTTTTTGTATCCTCTTGTTAGCGGTACTCTTCTTTTAAACAAATGTGATTACCCAATTGCTTAAGAGATATATCATATTTTTTATGTTTCATGGTTCTTTTGAAATCTTTTCACGAATGTAGAAGTTTATCTATTATGGAGGATACAATAATGATTTCGTCCATTTACATCTGATGTTGTTTGTAGTAATTAAGAATGCGCCCAATCTTATACATTTATTTCATTACTGATTTATTATCAACCATTTTATAATTATTGCATGTATCTTGCCTTGTATAATTATTGTAGAATATCTACTTTGATATTTGTCAAAAAAAGAGAGTAAGACTTTGATATAATTTCTCCCCACTTTGGTCTTTCTCTTTCTTGTTTCTATTAATGTTTCTATTTTCTTCTATAGCAACCTTAAAAACATACACCGCAATGAAACAAAGTGGATAATAATGGAGAATATTCGTATTTCATTGACAACATACATTGTAATCGAACTTGAAACCTTACTATTAAACAAGAGACACACAGGCACTAAATCAATAACTCCATCATAGAAATAAAAAACGTTTATACATAAATATATTTAACATTATTTTGAAAATATATAACAAAACATTCCCACAAGTCATATCCAAAATAGATAACACATTCTCTGTCATCTCTTTAATTTCCTCAAAATATCCATTTTCTCATTAATTATTATTTTTTCAATAATACATTTTGACTATTTATTACAAAAAGATAAGTAGGTGGAATTAGACAAGAAAAAATAAATAATTATATAAAAAATAACATTTTTTTTATATAAAAGATATGCGGGTGAAGTCGTCAAAGAGTAATTGTAGCAATATTAGGAGTTTCTAGGTAATATTAAATAAATAAAAGATTTCTATATGTAACCGTACTTTAAGTCAAGACTATCCTTGCTAACTAAGTTGTTTGTTCTAGTGTCCTAGAACAAAGGAGGAACATTTAACTTATTTCCTTTTTTTTTTAAATCAATGGGCTTGTTTAATTCAGTCTAAAGCATTTTGAGGAAGATGAATACTTTTTTTTTGATGAAGATGAATAGTTGATCAATAGAGAATAGAGCTCAACAAATTCACTCTAGCAATTTATATAAATAGAGGTAGCAAAAAATACATTTCTTTTGTCTTTTTTTTTGTTACAATATTTCCTTAGGTCTCGAATGTGAAAATTTTAAATTAAATACTATAGAAAAGATTACAATTTTTTGAATTTAAAAAGAACATAAAAACTCCCACTCTTCCATCAGGATTAAATTTGAGTAGTAGTTTCTACACTTGTGATTTTGGCTCAATAATGTAATTCTCATAATAGCGATAAACTGCGACCCCATACAACACTGCCAATGTTAATGCTTGAGCGTGCATTCTGTAAATCAATAAGAGAATTTTTTTTTTTTTTAAAGGACTAATAAATTGCATTCCATAATTTTTGTGAAAAAAACAAGAATGAAACTTCAAATGCAAGCAAGATCAAAGGAGCAATAATGTAGTCAAACATATGTTTGATGGAGTATGTACCTAGCATGAATAAGCCTAAGACTTGGCTTCATTGGGGACCTTGTACGTGAATATGTTACAAGTGTTCCCCCAATTCCAGATGCCCACACTCCTCCTGTAATCAAATCCAACACCAATTATAATAATTTGATATGAAACTTTACTCACAACTTCTTATAAAAAAAACTTAACATTTTAAATGTGATACATCTATGTAAACAATAAATTTGTTTGAATTTAGCTTTATAAAAATAATTTATCACATGTTTATAAACCATTATCAATTAATTTCAATAAACTTAAATAACTTTTAATTTATATGAAAATAAATAAATTTTATTTGATATTTTAAAAAATAACTAATAAATAAAAATTTATATAAAAAATACACATGCTATTTTTTGCGACAAACAAAAATGAATATATAAAAGTTGAACTAAATTGTGTATGACTAAAGTGAAAAATGTGTTGATTTAGATGTAGTATAACTTACCAACTGCGGCGAGCTTGTAGTTTGAAATCCATGATTGAATTGTCTCCATGTCGATTTTTTTGGTATGTGTGTGTTGATCTCTTGTGTTTTAGAATTAGAAAATGGATGAGTATTTATAGAAGAGGGGGAAGAAGTTGATGCTGAAACGTGGGCTTTGTTGTGTGGCCCATGGGTTTGTTCATAAGGTGGATTTTCCCCCTGTTTTGTTGGAACACGGAAAGTGTTAAACAAGAGGGGGCTGACGCTAGTTTCGCCTCAGAAATATGTGTCTGTGTCACTGTCTCTTGCTTTTCTTTGCCATGTTCAATATCATCATCGATTTTCACTCTCGTTTTTTCAATTAAATTAAATATATTAGTTAAACACTAATATGGGATATTAAATATATGACTACATGTATAATAAATTTACTTATTTGTCGACAGTGTCACGCTATATTAATTAAAAATATTAATAAAAAATATTTATCTTAGTTAAAAAATGTTTTGTAAAAAAATATTAAAAAACACAATTATTTTTTTTACTATCTATATTTTTTTTTAAGAATTGTTAAGTTTTTTTTCTTATAATATAAGAATAAGAGTTTTACAAATAGTTTGTTGATTCAAAAATAAATAATTAACTTATAAGTTAAATTGAGTCTAATAAATACCCATTAATAATATAAATTTTTTTTATATTACCATTTAATAAAAAAAGTAATTTGACATAATATAATTTTTATAAAATTAGTTTACAATCTACGAATCTCCTATTTTTTTTCCTTTGTATATAATCAATATTGGGCCGTTTTGGGCTTTACATTTCTTTTATTGTTGTATAGTTCACACTAATTACCTTGTTAGTTTTCAACCGAAAATTCCCGCTATTTACAAAAAAATCACTGAACCACGCAAAAAGAAGAAGAAGAAGCTTCTTCAGCAATCTTGCACTCTCATTTAAACTTCCACTCACTCTCATAGTTCTTCTTCTTCTTCTTGTTCGTCTCACTCACTTTATATTTAACTTCAATGGATAAATTCCTTACCCAATAACTAAAAATGCAATCTGAACGAAAACGAAAGCTCACAGGAAGAAACCCACTCTCCGATTGCACCAACACTTCTTCTTATTCTTCCTCCGTTCCCCTTAAATCCACCAAACCCTATCGTTCTTCTTCTGCTTTCAAAAAACCTCACACCGAATTTACGTCAACTACCGGGAATCTCGATGGTGCATCAAACCCTAACTCTCCTCCATCTACGTTTCTTTCAACTCCTTTGCCTAAAACATTGTCCCGTCGCGGTACGTTGAATTATTAACTTTTTGAATTGTTGAAAGTGTTTTTCGATTTTAATTCCCAGTTTTATTGTGGTCTTTATTTTGCAAATTAGGGTTAATTTTAGTTTCTCTGTAAAATGCACGTGTTTCGTAGAGGAATAGATTATGATTTATGGCTTTAAAATTCTATAGATAAGGGTTGTGTTTGGATTGATTATGAGCAACTTATTTGGGTTTATGAGTTTATCAATTGGCATACACACTTGATAAGGCGGTTAGGAGAGTTTATGCAAATGAATTATGATATATTCATAAACTGTTTTTAGCTAATTTTGTTAATCTTTCCATGAAAGTAGTTTGACCATATGTTCTGTTTGACTATAGAAATAGCTTATACATAAGTGTTTATACTATGAGTGCTTAACTAAACTGTTAATGTAAATGGGTCCAATGTTTGAGGTAGCTGTTTGTTCTTGATATTGTGGAGATTCACAATCAAATACAATGTATCCATGCAACTGATTTAGCTTTAATCGCTATAGCATTGTGGTTGTGTTGATGGGCACACATTTGTTTGGATATGCTGGCTATAGTTTACTAGATATGATTATTGGTATTAATTTCTTATTTTTCATCTGTATTAACCATGTCTAATTTATGCTTTTTGTTCTTTTACTTCAGGGACTGTTGATCTCGAAGCCTCTGAGCCTATTTCTATAGTATACAGCCGAAGAACCTCTTCAAATAAAAGAAAGGATATAGGGAAGGAAGTGGTCGTCCCAGCCCGTAACACGCCTATTAGAAGAAAGGATATTGCGAAGGAAGTGGTCGTTTCTGCTAGTAGCACGTCCATTAGAAGGAAGGATAAAGAAAAGGAAGTGGTCAATCCTGTGAGTAGCACACCCGTTAGATGGAAGGATAAAGGGAAGGAAGTGGTCATTCCTGCAAGTAGCACACCCATTATTAGATGGAAGGATAAAGGGAAGGAAGTGGTCATTCCTGCAAGTAGCACACCTATTCAAAGGAAGGATATAGGGAAGGAAGTGGACATTCCTTCAAGTAGCACAACCATTTTGAAGGTCTCTAATACTAGGTAATCACCCCTTTCTTTAACATAGTGATAGATAGTGTTAATATGCAAGTGGTATTAAGTTTAAGGACCAATAGTTAGAAAAATATAGGAATGGACTGTTTAAATTCAGTGAATGGGAGTATAAAAAGAAAGTTGCTAACCTTATGACGGATCTGGTAGGATAAAATTTCAATTCTTGCAAGGAATTCTCTAACATATTCTGATGGTTATTGTGTGCTGTGAGAACTGGCTGTATTAGGTGTGGCGTGGTGAGTGGAACTTGATTGAACACATGAAGCCTTTATGCTATTAGACATGTCTTCCATTCATTAAGTATGGTTGTCAAACTCTTGAGATAACTTGTAGAATTGTACAAGTACTCTCTAGGTATCAAAATATTATTTTGTATTAAAACCCTAAAATACGATAGCAGAATGATTAGTCTCCGTAGTGCACAAATCACTCTTTGTACAGATGTTGCACCCAACTCCATAGATGCAAAATTGTTTCTGGTCTGGTCTTGATGTTGAATATTAACATTCGGAAATTGTACATAAGTGGACCGTCATAAATATTTGAGTAACTCGGTCAAACCCATGTGAAATGGAGGTTACTAAATGAGTGGGATAAAACCAACCCCCTAAGTGATAATACCTAACAATCTAGGCTATCTCATTCATTCTTACTCATAAAAACACCCGAGTCTTGGTCACGGCACATCGCCGGCAAGGCTCATCTAGATCAAATGCCCTTATATTAGTCAAACTATTTGAAGTCTTTTGGTCGTTTCAGATCGTCGGCAAGCCCTCAAAAGTTCTGTAAGAACAATAGAAAAGAATGTTCTGATACTATGATAGATATTTTGAACATTGTTTTGTATTAAGTAAACTTTTACGAGTTTAAGGGTCAAGTTACGAAGATTTCATTTCAGGCAGCTTCTTGGGTTTCAAAGCCTTGCGATGAAGTCATTTGAAGCTTTCATGAATAGATTACTAAGTCCGAATTTATCCCTTTTTGTTTCACCTTTGACTTATCATGTAGCTACATTCATGCCCTTAATATTATTGTTTCCCTCATTCTTTTGCATGTTTCTTTTTCATCATAATACAGTGAAAAAAGTGATGGGGTAGAAGGTGCAAATCTACCCAAGGTCAAGGCAATGACAGTCCCTTGTAGAAAGGTACATAACTTTACTGTTAAGTTTATGCATGTTCCTTTTTCACCTCTGTCTTTACTCATTAGTCTATTGAAGTCTCTGAAATGATTATTAGGTGGAAGCAAAGTGTTCCATTTCCTGGCACTTTTTAGCTTCATACACACCTTTTTCCCCATGTGCATAAATCTTGTCACACTAGGTATTTTGCAATTATTTGACGCTTCTTTGCTGAATTTTCAGAAGCACCATGCCAAGTCATCTAAACAAGATGTGTTCAAAGATCCCATCATGCAAGATTATATTGAAAAACAAAATGCTTACTTCAAAATGATTGATGAATTTGAACTATCAGAGGAGGAGGTTGAAACAGTTAGTGATAACTAGAAAGTGGTAAAGTGATTGATGAATTTGAACTGCCAAAAGAAGGAGACTATATCTATTGATAACTGGAAACGTGATGAAGATGTAATGTATTGTAAGTATAAATAGCAGCTTGAAGCTTCTTTGTCATGGTAGGTTGTATAGTTGTGATGTGATAGTTTTTTTTCACAATGAATTACTACCTCAGTGCCACATCCCTGACCAAATAAGTAAATGCAAGTTCTTAATAGTATTTGTAGGAAGCCAAGGGAAAAATTTAAGTTGATGTTTAACACTTACACGTCAATAGTCCTCATGGAATCCTCTCTTATTTCAGCTGTAAATTACTAGTTGGAATGCGGTAATATTCTTTGAATTCATAAATTCATGTTTTTGAATTATCTTGCTTTGTTACACTCACGTGGAGGCCAATACAAAGAGATACAAAAGTTCTGTATCATGGCCTAATAGACTTAACAGATAAATTTCGAAACTGACATATATGATCAAGGTTATCCAGATTGTGAGTTAACTTGTAAGATTGCCGGGAGCTTCCTCCGAAGAATTACTAACGAGTTGAGTTTACCACTCTCTTAAGTTGATTGTGCTTTTTATTTTTCTTTAGAATGCTATATTTGCTAGAGTTAGAAAAGGATCTCGATGGAGTGCAGTTAGATACTCAAGAGCTTAACTAATAGTAGTTATTAAGGATACTGTAGAAATATTTGCATAGCAATCAGGGTTCACTACTCAATAAATAAATATGTATTTTTAAAAATAATGAAAATAATTCTTTTTGATATTTTCGCTCTTTTTAGAACTATAGACAATTATTTACTTTAAAATTCTAGTATTTCTTTAATTACAAATAAAATAAACATACTTTAAAAAATCAAAATAAGAAATATATTTGCAAAGTAAAACATGTTCTAATTTTTTATTGAAAAATAAAACAAAATATCATTTAATACGAGACTTAGATCTTATTGCAAAGTAAACGTGTACATTTTGAATTTTTATATATTTATTAAATATCTTATTCCTCTCTATCATTTTATGCTCATCACTGTCGTATCATTTTTATTACATCATCGTTTATAGTTCATTTTCTTACAAGATGTTCATGGATGTCCAAAATTATTTTTCCTTTCTTTATCGGTGAACACAGCTGTACTAGTAGTTGATTATGCGTCAGAGCATTCGATTATGAATAATAGTAAATGGTATTCGTTAGCTTAACTACTTAAGTGATAAAGTACAAAAAGGCATGATTATTTTATTTTAATTAGAAACAAGGTGGGGCTATGGAAGATTCGTTACATACTTGTAGTTGCTAAATTTCAAATAATCGAAAATGATATTTTTCTAGCATGCAAGCATGTCTTTCACTTTCTAATGGTCAAAAGATCAGCAAAATAATCTAATTAATCTTTTGCGAGCTATTCATAAGAAGAAGAAAGAAAAGTAGTTAAAGCTACCTCTTCGGTAATCGATCACGACCATGAGTTTCTTTACTTTAGAAGAGGCTATCATGTGTAAACTATTAATTTGAGATGTAATGTAAGCCTCAGCGATTTATGTAATAGTAAAATGTTTTCTCACATTGAATGGATTAATCATTTTGTTCATTATGTCAATTAATCTCTTAAGTGTGTTCAGTTGCCACCTTAATTGACATTGTGACTTCTCAATATTGGAGAGAGATTTATCTTTATCATAGTGATAATTTAGATAATTTAATGTCAAACAACTGTAATTTATAAATTCATATTTATTTTCTTGTTCAAAATCTGAAAAATTCAAAAATACAAAACTTCTCTAAAGTCACTCTTCCTTAGTTCGTAAATTTAAAAATTAAGAGTTGATGACATTACATTCAAAAAAGTAAACAAAAATGACAACAAGTTGTTCTAGCAACTTTGATGTAAATAAGAGTGAAAGTAAGAATTACAATTTGCTCCAATGCTACTATGAGAGAAAAATTATTATTAGACCTACAAACATTCCGACAAATTTAGGAAGACTTTTTTCTATTTTATTATTTGATTTAATTGCAGTTTTGATCCTATTAGTTTAATTGAATCATGAAAATAGTCTCTCATTTTATTTCTCATTAATTTTGATCCCCAAACAAGATTTTTGACAAAATTATCATTATGGCATGGACAAACCTCCTAGTGGCATAAAGATGCTACAGTGTTATTTAATGTAATAATTCAACACACTTAGGGTGCATTTATTAGCAAACAGTAAGTATTTAATAAAACATTATATGATAAATTTTTGTACTCTACTGTATTTGATAATCATCTACATAATAAATAATTTTGTACTACACTGTTTAACGTGTATACATCAAACAAAATATTATTTTTACTATAATATCTTTTATTGATATATATGACATCAAAGAAAAAAGTAAGAGAGAGATAGAAAGGTAAAAGAGACATAAAAAATTAAAGATACATAAAAAATTAGAGAGAGGAGGGGAGAGGTATATAGATAGAAGAGAGGGGGAGGGAAACATGATACAATATAGAAAGAGGGAGGAACAGAAGAGAGAAGATAGATGATAAGAGTAGTGAAGAATAATAATTTATTTAAGTAGTAAATAAAAGAGTAAAAAAAAGTTATCATGTTCCGTCTTCTATTCTTAACAAATCAAACACTTTCAACACAATAACTAAATGAAAGAGACAAATTAATTGTATGTGATTCAATATGAATATGAAGAAGAAGTTTTTGCTATTAGATGTCCAAATTGCCCTATGCTTTGTATTTAATTGAAAAAACTACATTTCATTCTCTTAAATGTATAATATTCTTCAGAAGCATGTAGACTAAAAGTTAAAATATTGTAAACTTTTTTGATAAGTCGAACTTGATTAATTCACTGTAAATTTATTTTAAATTAAGATAAAAGGTTTATGATTCGAAGCATAATTTTGATAACGAATATAATTGGACGACAACGACGAAATACCACAATGTAATTCTCGGTAATCGTGGGTTCGTGAGAGAGTTTAACTAGTTATTATGAGAGGCCAAAAGAATTAATGATTTATTTAAAGTTACACATTAGTAAAATATTGGTAATCTTATACTAAAATAATGTTCAACAAAAGTCTTGTATCGTTTAAAATCAAATTACTTCTAAAAAAAAGTGTTGGTATTAATTAATTAAAAAAGTTACAACTTATGAGAGTACATATTTGTTCTTTGGGGTCTTGGACGTCTTGAGTTTTTTTATTTATTTACAAAACCTACTATTATAAAAATTTAGAAAATGATGCTGGGATTGTGGCTACTGCTCCGTTGGAGGGATGAGAGATGTTTTGTGAGGAAAATGTTTACACAAGGAATTCTACGATGAATAATTAACAAAATATTCTAATTGGTATTTTAATGTTAAAATTTTTATAAAAGGAAAAACATCGAAAGCTAAAGAATAAAATGAGTAAAAAAATCTCTCTACAATCATCAACTAAAACAATCTTGGTTAATCAACTTAATTACTCCATACTATCAATAGTATTTTTAGTTTGGAGATTAAAATTCATCTACTACAAGAGACTTAAACTAAAGAAAATGTTCATAATATTTTCAGGTTATCGAAGTTACTCTAAATAGTTAGTGGATATTTATGTATTTCGTTAAATAATTGATTTATGTCATTTTATAATATTTCACTTAATTTATATTAAATTACAAAATAATTAATTAACGGTACATACAATATAATGTTAAATATCTATATTAAAATTAAGTGCTTAAATAGCATTTATTTTTAATAAATTAGGTGTCTAATCTAACGATACATTTGTTAATTTAATTAAGATTTAAGTAAACTTTTCTTAGAATTTAATCTAAACAAAATTTAATTTTACTCATGTAATTAAGATGATGTTTATTATTTTGGTGTCTTTTGGTTAAAATAAAGCAGTCAAAAGCTTGCTTACAACTTGAAGTGATCGCAAGAAATATTTGAATGCATATAATATGGAACCTTAGAAGAAAAGTATTTTATTTAAAAGGAAAGAAGAAAAAAAGTTTACTAACTACTTGCGACAACTTTTGACAAATCACGGCATGCCGATAGCGTTAGTCTTTGGTTCCAATAATAACGAAGCTGATTCAACTTTTTTTAAAAAAAATAGATCCTCTATAATTGGTTTTATCATGGTGCAAAATGAAGTATAAATAAAAATGAAAGTTTATTAAAAAAAACAAAGATATTAATTAAAACATTGATGTATTTAATATAAAATTAACTAAATATATCAATTTTTTAATAACTATTTTTATTTTATTTTATTTTAAAGAAGTATATGCCATTAAATTATTAGACTAGTAAAAATATTAATAGAAAAAAATTGTTACTCTTGATATTGATTTGTATGAGAATTTTTTTACCGCACTCTCCCCTATCCTAAACATATATCTATAATATATATATATATATATATATATATATATTATTTAATATAGTAAATTAATAATTACTAGATAACTAATAATAAAAGAAAAATGAAGTATTAAAAAAGTTGTTACGAATTAAATCTCTTTGTGAAAAAGAAAATGAAATTCATAAGGGAATTTAAATGTATTTAAAATTATGATCTTTATGTTTGAGTTTAATTAAAAAATGATAATATTGTTAAATTAAATTTTATATCTTCAATTTAAAAATAAAATTTTGTGTATGAATTTTTAATAATATTTACTATTTTATCTAAAAATAAAAGAAAATAATTGCACTAATATTAGATGCTCTTACCAAGTCCAACACTTACTAAGCCCCTTTGTCAAAAAAAAGAAAGTTAGGTACTAAGTCTAAGTGTTAGGTTAACAACGGGAGACACAAATCACCTTGACATTAACTAATCTTATCTTATATAATTAAGTTGACAAAACAGGCCACTAAAGTGAGCACATGAGCCATATAAATATGTGACACTTCCACATTTTTCAAACACAACCTTCTCGTCTTTTACTAATTAACTAGCTATGGCTTTGTTTTGTGGTAACACTACCTTAATGATTGGTTTTTCCCTTTTGTTTCTCCTATTAGGAAGTGCCAATGCTACACTTTCCAAAGACTATTACTATACTTCTTGTCCAAAACTCTTAGACACTGTGAAATGCACAGTGGAATCTGCCATATCTAAGGAGCCCCGCATGGGTGCTTCTCTACTGCGTTTGTTCTTCCATGATTGCTTTGTTAATGTACTTACAAAA
Source organism: Cicer judaicum (assembly GCA_037974835.1). NCBI lineage: Eukaryota > Viridiplantae > Streptophyta > Magnoliopsida > Fabales > Fabaceae > Cicer > Cicer judaicum. Next base: position 1,698,126 of record JBBPBS010000247.1, read on the forward strand.
TTTATTTATTATTTATTTCCTCTATCTTTCTTAGCCACGTAATTTAATAACCAAAAATATAAATTTTTCGCTAAATAAAATATTTAAGCAGTGTTATTTGACTATTAAAACTATATATGACATTGACATATAGTAAAAAAACTAATTTTAAAAAAAAAAATAATTATATGTATAAGTGTTAATTCGATTTTTGTAATTAATATCGAAATATGCAAAAGAAGATACGCTTTGATTGAAAGTGTTTATTTGTGGGTCAACCTAAAAGTGTTAGTGTTTAATATAATATATAACAATAATCAATAACTAAATTAATGAAATTCAACTTTTATAATGCATTATTTGCTACATATATTGAATAAATAAATATTTTGTAGGGATGTGATGGTTCAATTTTGCTGGATGACACATCAAACTTCTTTGGAGAGAAAAATGCGATTCCCAATAAAAATTCTGCACGTGGTTTTGAAGTGATCGATAAAATCAAGTCAGCAGTGGAGGAAGTGTGCCCCGGTGTGATCTCATGTGCTGATATTGTCACCATTGCTGCTAGAGACTCGGTGGAAATTGTAAGCAATATAACCAAAATATCATCATATTAAATACACCTACATTTGAGTTTGAGTATATATATAATATTATAATATATCTAAATAATTTAAACATAATTAAATAAATTTGTAAAACTATTTTACATTTTTAATTTTGGAGGTCCGACATAGTAATTTGTTCATGATATTAAATTTGATTAGCTTGGTGGCCCAAGTTGGGATGTGAAACTTGGAAGAAGAGACTCTAGGAGTGCTAGTCGATCAGCTGCAAACAATGGCATTCCAGCACCCACTTCAAACCTCAATCAACTCATCTCAAGGTTTAGTGCTCTTGGTCTTTCCACCAAGGATTTGGTCGCATTATCTGGTATGTAACATTGACTAAAATAATGTTACATAAATTGTTACTAACTAAATTTCATGCTTATAAATATATATATACTTGGATTGGAATAGGGGGTCACACAATTGGACAAGCAAGGTGTACTACCTTTAGAGGCCACATTTACAATGAGAGCAACATAGACACTTCATTTGCTAACACAAGACAAACAGGGTGCCCAAAGCCAAGAGGGTCAGGGGACAATAACTTGGCACCTCTTGATCTCACAACACCAACATCCTTTGACAATCACTACTTCAAGAATCTTGTTGAGAATAAAGGACTACTCCACTCTGACCAACAACTCTTCAATGGTGGATCCACTGACTCCATAGTGAGTGGATATAGCTTGAATCCAAGCTCTTTTTCCTCTGATTTTGCTTCTGCTATGATCAAGATGGGAGACATTAGTCCCCTCACTGGATCCAATGGAGAGATAAGAAAGAACTGCAGGAGGGTGAATTTATAACTTAATTAAACAAAAAGAGTGTATTGTATTTTAATCATGTTGTTTTTCTTGTCTTTTATTTTGTTGTTTGTTTGTTTCGGATTCCTACATTGTGTCTTGTCTCTAGTAATTTATTTTTGATTCCAAGTGAAAACGTTGAAGGAGAAAAGTTTTATATATTATGTTTTTTTTAAAGCTTTATATATATATATTAAGTTTTTATAAGTATTTGGAGTCCTAAAATTATAAGGGTAAATCAATTATGAGATTTCAAATTTATAAAATATCAAATTACTTTATCAAATTATTTAATATCAATCAAAATGCTCTTTAAACTTTCTATTTTATAGACAATAAACCATCTAAAGTATTTGATCAAAACAACATTTTGATTGACTTTAAACAATTTATTTGATTTGAAGTCCAAATTTATCGACGTTTATAATTTTAAGACCAAATATAATAATTTATCTTTTTTTTTTTATATGACCAAAGTATGAAAGTTAGAAAAGAAACTCGAAAATACTTAATTATTCAAAACAAATATATAATATAGGAGAGTATAAATGAACGAGAAAAAGAGTAAAAAGAGAAGAAGAGATAAGAAATATTATTATTATTATTATTATTATTATTATTATTATTATTATTATTATTATTATTATTATGTGTTTCTATGACAATGTTAGTATGATATATAGATCACAAGTAAATGGATCACTAATGGACCTAGTGGACCTAATATTTATAACACTCCTCTTAAATGTTAATTGATAATATACTTCATTAAAAATTGATTAGAAACAAACCAATGAAAAAAAACTCCAGTGAAGATAGAAAAGTTCAACATCACTTTTTTTTTTTTTAGAAATGTCTTATTAAAAATCTTAATAGAAAAATCCAACGAGACAACCACGATGAAAGAAAAAAGAGTACGTAATATATTTATTTCTCTCCATCATATTGACAATGATATTTAAAATAATGAAGATCAATCTTTTGTTGTAGTTGTTGAAAAACTACCTGAGAACGAGTTTGTAACGATGTATCTTATATTGTCACATAAATGACTTTGTTGATGTCTATATCACAACTTAATAGAAAATCACGAGCAATTAGCTATTTTGCTGGAATATGTCTTGTTCTATCATCTTTAACATGTCATGGTCTTAGTTGAGTAATGCATGTAATATATTATCTTTATAAAGAACTCATGTAATTATATTTATGAAACACACACCATTAATCCCTTGTAGGTGTTGAATCATAGGCCTCAATCAAAAAATCTTTTTGACTTGACTCGTGTTGTTTTAAAATTTTCTTAACATTTGATGATATTGTTTTTGTAGTTTGTTTCACATATCTCTATAAAATAGTTGTACTTCCTAATGTAAACAAATAATTTCTTTTTGATCTATATCATTATAAAAAATTAGACAAATAACATATGACCTTATACCAATGTTGTTGTGTATGTAAATAAGAAGTTCAAATGTCTAATATATTAACAACAAATAATATTTAATAACAAATAATTAACAAGATACAATATTATCATTTAATTGTACTAATATATGGTGCTTCAGGACTAATTAAATATTGTTATTTTGCTCGAATTCTAAAACTATCTTTGTGCACAATTAACGACCTTACAACATTTAAAGCGCACAACATATTTGACTAGTCATATATAACTAATTTATAGTTGTTATATAACTTTCATAAATAACAAAAATATTGTTCAAATAATTATTTTGTAATCTCAAACAATTTTTTTTCTTTAAAATACTTAGATAAATGATGGTCTTTTCATACTCTCGTTTAGCAAATATTCACCCAAGAATATTACATAATTTCCATATAGATTGTTTGATCACATATAAAGACTTATTTATTTTGATTAAATTATCTTTTTTATTGTTTAAATTGTATGTTTCACATAAATTAAACTCTTAATTTTATTTTTATTTTTATAATTATTACTATAAAGTGTGACATACAAATACATAATAGGAATAGCGGTGGTCATGCCTCTCCACTTTTTTCTTATACTTTTAAAAAATGCATAAATATTGAATTTTTATAAAATTCATAATAGAAATAACTATTGAACTTTTTAGTTCTTCAAAAATTATATAAATACCTAAACAAAATATAAAATGATAATTAGTGTGGCGATTCTTTGGAGATCCATAAATATTGACTTATTCTGGAATCATAGATAATAAATAAACACAATATATGTATTAAAAAATTATGAAAGATATATATTTATTGGACTTGGTATTTTTAGAGTTTTATGTTGCCTTACCAAAGCCTTAATTTTACTAATTATATTTTATAGAAAAACGGTCCTCTCGAGCGCGGTCTCACTACATATTTAAAGTAGGGAAATCAAATAATGAGTTGAATGAATTTAATTAAATTAAATTGAAAAATAATTATTATTGTATGATCATTAATTAACAAATGAATTTACATAATTATATACAACATAAAAGGCACAATTACAAATTTAATCTTTAGTTGAAACAAACAAAATCTGTCATATATTACAAGTTACTTACCATTATCAAAAGGAAAATGTATTACACACTCGTAATAACAAAAATAAAATAAAATTATAGTGACATTATTATCTTGTTTATAAGGAACTCGAAAAAAAAAAAATTTTACAAGATAACTGATAAAAACAGAATTTATCTATATTGTCTTTAGCTTCTCTTCTCCAAGTAAGAAGAATCTAGGTGTACAGGATAAAGATCATTTGCTGAAGTAGATGAAGCAGTCCATGGCCCTTCCATTTGAATACTATGTTCTTGGTAATATTGTCTCATTGCTTCCATTCTCTTCTCATCCAATACCTCACTTGACTCTGTAAACACTTCCTGAATATCTATTGTACCTTCAAGCATGCTTACCACTGAAGACATGGCAGGCCTAAGATTTGAAGTCACATTAGTGCATAAGAGGGCCACATTTATCATCACCATTGCTTCCTCTTTGTTGAAATTTGTACCCAATCTTTTATCAACTAGCTCTATTAGATCACCTTTCTCTTTCAAGAGATGTGCCTAGTAAATAAAATCGAAAGATAAGTAAAATTTGACTAAGAAGCAAATTCACATAATTAATAATTTTACACTCTTTAGACAAATGATAAATTTGTAAAGCTAAAAATGGAAGACTAAAAGAACTCCTAAAATAGGTAGTTAGATAAGCAAAGTACTATTATTTTTATAATCACTCTTTTACCTAATTATTTATCTAACCATGGTTAGCATGGCATGAACATAACACCAAAGTACTTACCCAATCAAGAAGATGGAATGCTGCTTCTTTTTGTCGAAGAGTAGTATTGTTCTTTCCATGTATGATTTCTAAGGCCACAATTCCAAAACTATAGACATCTGCTTTGTCTGTCAGGTAACCATGCATTGCATATTCTGGAGCCATGTATCCACTACATAATTAAAAAAAAGTTTATCAACCACATTAAGTTTAGAAACTAACACAATCCATGTTTAAATGCACCAATAATAGCTAAATTGTATTATACCTAGCTATAGATTTGTTTCTTTTTAATTAATTGAATCACATCATTCATATAAAAAAAATCATTTTTTTATAAATAAATGCTCTAACATAAATTAAAATATAGGAACTTACTATGTTCCAGCTATTCGAGTGCTAATGTGAGTGTTCTCTTCTTCGTCAAGTTTGGCCAAACCAAAATCAGATATCTTTGGATTAAGATTTTTATCAAGCAACACATTAGTGGCTTTAATGTCCCTATGAACAACCTTCAACCTTGATTCTTCATGGAGATATGCTAAACCTCTAGCAATACCAACACAAATCTTGTATCTTGTTGACCAATCCAATTTTATTTGGTGCTCTTCAGGCCCTTTATTTGTGAAGGAGATAGAAATAAAAAAATGTTACCATATATATAGTCATAGACATATATTAAAAGAAATTAACTTTGATGCATTGTCGATGTAAAACTTTTTACATTATCAACCAATTATAAACAATCTTTAAAATATGATTAAAGTCAAATATTAACAATTGATTGATAATGTAAAAAAACTTTACATAGTTAACTATATAGAAAGAATTACCGAATAAAGCACGAGCAAGACTATTATTTTCCAGATATTCATATATCAGAATTAACTGATCTCCCTCTACACAACATCCATAGAGTTTAACAAGATGAGGGTGCTGCAAAGCCGAAATCATGCCGATTTCATTTAAAAATTCACGATTCCCTTGCTTTGATTTAGCAGAAAGTTGCTTCACTGCTATCAATGTGCCATCTGATAAACGTCCCTGCATTTTGAAGAATGCTATATATAGTTATTAAAAGTTGAAAATGATTTTTCACTAAACAATACTTAAAATTGTAATAAATATGTGACAACCAAAATATAATTTGTTATATTAAGGAGTGCTAGCAACACACTCTCTAACACATTTTTCTATTGGTTAAATTTACATGGGTACCACCAAATTATTTGAGTTCCATTTAAGTTTGTGGAGACTAATATTAATTTTAACCGATAAAAGAGAGTGTGTTGCTAACATTACTCGTTAAACAATAATAGTACCTTGTATACTGGACCGAATCCTCCTTCTCCAATCTTATTGGCAACATCAAAGTTATTTGTTGCTCCTTTGATTTGTCTTAGGTTAAATAAATTCATTTGTAGGTCTAAACGCTTTACCTCTGTTAGTTGATACAAAATAAATATCAGGTATATCTTATACAAGAAAAAACTTCCACATTATAAGCCTACAAGAACATAACACATTAACTAAAGAGGTTAAAGTTATTTTATACTAACAATCGATCACAACTCTTCCATTTGCCACATCGTATCATACATTTTTTAAATAAACATTTAAAAAGGTGGGGTATGCAGTTGTTTGATGTATTAGCAAGTCGTGATTGACTGTCATACAAGAACTTTTCACTGACAGGACATATACTGTAAGCTCTTAATTAAAACACTTACATAAATTTATTCTAAGCACATGAAAAATTCAAACTTTATTCTTTCTGATTACCTGATTCTAAAGAGTTTTTTTTTCCTAAGCAGCCTTTCCACCTAAGTATACCGAACAATAAGATGATAACAATTGCTACCCCAGCTACAATTCCAACCACAGCTCCTGCAGATATGCTGCTTCCATTTTCAGAAGGAGGTGGAAAATCTGCAAGATTATTATTACACCGAAACTTTTACATATCAGATCAAAACATAATTCGTGCATAAATCTCGCCTGTGCGTTGCACTGGTCCAAAATACAAGGTATAAAATTACAAAGTTTACAACAGACCTGATTTGACAGATATAGCTGATATAAGAGGACCATATACCGATCTAAATGGTATACTAGTTGTCCCTTTTCCTGCCCAATATAAGCGAATCTCCAAGGTGCTATTTGTCACAATGGCAGTGAATGACATTGTGACTGCCTTATCTACTCCTCCTGCTTCTTTTGCAATATTGAAGTCCTTATGTACTAGTTTTCCCTATGAAATTTCAACTCAGTTATGTTAATGCTTCATGATGATTAATTTATTGACTACAAGCCTAAATATAAAACTCATGTTGATTAAAGACAATTATGTTGTATGAAACTAGTAAAGATCTGGTGGCTTTGAACATAACTAAAAGAAACGGTAGGAAACAGATGTGCAAAATCCACCACGTGTCATTTAAGCAGGGCAGGCCTATGCATTAACTACTAAATCCCTATAGACTTTTCTAGTAATAGATAAACAATGTTAGGTGACATACATTAAAACTTACTTTAGATAAACAATAGGTGACATATTATGAATAAGTGTTAACCATGTACCTGAATATAGATATCGAATATGCGCCGTCCTAGACTGTTAAATGTTTGATCATTAGTAAACATGATTTCTGCAAAATGTAGATTTACTGTGTAGTTTCCATTTCCCAAGCAAAATCCATAATAAGTCAAAGATGTGGGAGAAACTCTTGCTTTCGTGAATAGTTCAGCATTGGTCAAAGAAAGTGAAGATTTACTTGACCAAATATTATAGTCTCCAACATCATTATCCATGAAGTTACCAGTGGTGCTAAATGCCCAATTATTCACACTTTGGTAGAATCTAGCTGCTCCTGCTGGATCTAAATCTTCATCATATGTTGTTCCATTTACCTGTACCAAATTCCCACCACAGTTTATATGAAGACCATATGAGGCTGCAAGAAGGAAAATTGAGAAATTATTCAAATATTAACCAAAGAAAGAAAATTATGTAATAAAAAATATATAAATTCCATCAAAATTTATTTTTCTATTCTCTTGCTGTCTAACTATCACTTTTCTTTGTTATTGACAATTCAGAGGAATGAAGGAAATCATGTTAAGTTATATACAAATTTCGGCCCAAAGCACGAGATTCCCACTAGGCAAGGTTTGGGAAGATAGATGTACATAGTCTTACCTTACAAGTAGAGAGTCTGTTTTCTAAGATTTAAACTCGTAACCTCTAAATTGTAAGGCATCGACCTTACGGTTGCGTCAAGGCTTATTATAATCAATATATGCTTTAAGATTGATGCAGCTTGATAAGCATGATGTCAAAGAAGATAACTAGCCACTTGCAACCAACAAAACTATAATTATGAATTGTGTGATTTATAATATCTATCATCTTATGCATGATAACTAGCCTTTGATATGAAACATTTTTTGAAAAATGTTGAAGCAACATTAGTGAAATCTTAGTAATCAATAGAAAATTCACTGCAAAGATACTTACTTTTAGGACAGGTCACAAATGCTGTTGAACATGGAACGATTCCTCTGAGAAAATGACAGAGGACACAATAAGTTAGCATAATCCCTAATAAACAATGCACGATTCCTCACATTTTAAGTTAAAATGAAAACTTACGAGTTGTTGCGGCTCGAAGAACTAGAAAACAAGTTCCTGTGATATATAAGAGATGGTTGTGAATCAATTAAGTTCTTAATTTCCAAACAAATACACATAAAGCTAAAGATTCTTACACTTTTCTATCTTGACATGTCGGATTCCCTTGGCTTATACTGAAGTTATTGTATGAAAGATCTCTATATACAAGTGATAAAATTTTGATTCAGAATCTTATAACACTTAGGAACTGCAAAGAAACATATCAACTAAAGCAAAATTTCTCACATAATTATAAGAAAGTTTAAAAAGAGAGAAACAAAGTACACTAGAAAAAGATGAATAAAGGTATTGTTACTGCACAAATTAAATTTATTGTTCAATCCAAGAAATCATATAAATAGCATTTCAAAGAGAACTCACAGGCTGTCAGCTTTCTCAGACCATGAAGGAACTGATCCAGTGAGACGGTTTCCAGTAAAATATCTACATTGAAGTGATATTAAAAATTAATGTATAAGACTTCAAATTCATTAAGGACTTAACAATTGTGGGACATGAGCTAGTCACACCCATTTAACTTTCCTTGAAGTAAATGTGGTAATGTAAATCCCTAAATCCTATGAGTGAATTTGAGTATAAAGAGTAAAACAAATATGTGATTAGAAATTTAACACTAATTATGAACTGCTAAGAATGCACTTGATGAAATTCTTACATGAAATCCACTTTTCTTAGGGCATCATATTTACTTGGAATTGGTCCACTCAATTTGTTAAAGCTGAGATCTCTGAAAGAAAAAACCAAATATAGAATGAGTTTAGAAACCACATAAGGAAATGACTAAGGTAACCAACTCTACTAATGAAAGTGTTAAGTAACCAACTCTACTAATGATTGATGACACTCATTGGAAGTAGAAGTTCACACCACTTTTCATTCTTGAGACGTTAACCTAACTGGTGTAGATTTGATGAGTTTAGTCTTGAGAAATGCCTATTCATTTTCTCCTATTTTTATCCAATAGATATTAATCAAGTCACTTTTTCAACCATAAGAACGAGGGACCATGAACTTCTACTTTTACGAAAGATCCCCTATTCTCGTTAGAGTTATTAGTAGTTTTTAAGCACCATCAAAGTGGTGCATTTTAGAATTTGCAAAAAATCTAAAGTCTACAAAATAATATAAACATAATAAAAGAGAATATAATGATTAGTTGCAATCAAACAAAATGGGAGAAATATGCAATTACAAGTTTTTTAGAGTAGTGATTGTCGAAAGAAATGAAGGTAGTGTTCCATTGATGTTGCAACTTCTTAGAATCCTGTGAAACAATGAGATAAATAACAGTATTATGATGAGTACATCTTTTGCTACTTTTTTTTTTCTTTCTATTTATGTAATAGTAAGTGCAATCAACTCACAAATATTTCAGTTTCATATCATTAAGTTGTGGAAAAGGTGAATCTTCAGAGCCATTTAAATCACTGATTCTCCTGCATATCACATTAAATTCATACCTAAGTAAAAACAATTAAAATGGAAGTTAATTTTGGAACATTATTTACTACATAAAAAATATCATACATACAAGTCAGTTAAATTCTTCAAATTTGAAATTCCAGAAGGAATTGGCCCACTTAATCCACTCCCTTCAATCACTCTGTAAAAGTAAATTCAATCAATAATTAGAAGATAAAAACAAGACATAAATGAAATTCAAGCAATAGAAAAAAAATTGAAGTTGATGAAATAAAAAAAAAAAAAATAGAAAAGGGAGAGATTATACAATTTTTGTAGACTTGTCCAGCTTTGAATAAAATCAGGTATCTTCCCAGTGAATTGATTGTCACAAATTCGACTATATTTAGTAAAAATGTACGAAACAAGGAAAAGTTACAATATCTCCAAAAAACAATATTCTAATTTAATCATCACTCAATAGTTTATAAATATATGAAACTTACATATCCTGCAATGTGGTAAGTTTGGCCATTGTAGCAGGTAGTTGTCCAGTGAAATTATTGGAAGAAAGGAGCCTAAATATAATTAACAATAAATTGTGAATCTAATTAAATATTTATAATGATATAAAATTATAATTAATATAAATAAGTATTTACACATGTATACCAATTAAATCAATTAACACAAACTACTAGAAAAAAAATAGTTACCAAAAATGGTAAATAAAATAAGGTGCTTACAGTCTTTGAATCTGAGTTAGATTCGCAAGCTCAAGAGGAAGATTGCCAGAGAATTGATTGGCCTCCAATACCCTATCAATTTCATGTTAATGCATGCTATGTTGTACAAATAATATTTGAAATGCTTACATAGTTTAGTTACAAAAACATAAATGAAAAAAAATAAAATTATTTACTAAGGTGGATAGTGAGAAACTCACAAACTTCGGAGAGTGGATATGTTTGTTATTTCTATTGGTATTGAACCAGTTAATCGATTTCCAAGGAGGGAGCTGCAGTGATTCAAAGAAACAATTAATTATAAAATCTTAGAAAGAATGTAAAATAAGAATCACATTAATTTAGGATATAATATAAAGATATTATTATTAGAAATAGAATGAAATAAGATAACTCATACACGTTAACTAGATTCATGGAACCCCATTCTTTAGGAATTGTACCATTCAAGTAATTGCGGGTAAGGTCACTGTAATAGGAAGAGAGTAATATACATTAATAGTATTACATACATTTCTTGAAGATGAGAGTAATATATATATATATATATGCAATGCAAGTAAATGAATAAATGAAATAAGTCTATTACATACATTTCTTGAAGATGAGGCAACCTGGTCAATTCTGGTGGAAGAATTCCCGGGAGATTTTGTTGTTTCAAGAGTCTACATAATCATTAAACAATAACATTAGTTAAAAATAAACTAAAATGCTAAGTCAAATTAAGTATTTAACTCTAATATTTTTTAAATGTTGTAGGCTGTAAATTGACAAGTCTACCCTTTCAACTGTCTATCATAAGAGATTGTAATATAAATTATACTTCACCCATTTTAAAATAATTGAGTTATTTGATTTTTTCATACATATTAAAAATATATAAAAAAATAAAAAAATATTAATTTTAGCAAATTAATTTTATTACTATTGGTGCATTATCAGTATTGTAATGCATAATTAAAAATATATATTAAAAATGATACAAATAATATTAATTAAAGAATACAATAGAAAAACAACGCATTAAAAATTGAAATATTGAAATGATCAACTATTTTGAAACTTTCTTTTTTTACAAAGTAATCAATTATTATAGGACATGTCTAGAGAGTAACACATTTTAAGTAGTTCTTCTAAATTTTTAAATTTAGTGAGACTTTATTGGGCCTACAGTAGTAAAGTAGAAAGTACCTTAAACTTTAAGCCCAAACAAAAATTAAGACATTCGTTAACTTTTTTTGTCTTTGAAAAACTTAAAACTACATAAATTTTTTTTGCTAAAATAATTATATATGAAAATTTAACTTTAAAATGTTTTTAAAGAGTTGATAAATATTATAAGTAGAACCGTAAAAATAGGTCGAATGTAGCATACCGGGTCAATCGACCCGCATTTTAGTTTGGACCACACTGAAAAAAGAGAACCTAAAAACAACCCAATGTTTTTGGAAAATAGATAGTGAATTAATTTTTTTTTATTGTTATAAAATGGATGGAGGGACTATTTTTTATAAATATATCTAACGTGTCCTGTATTAATTATAAAGGTGGGAGAATAGAGCAAGCCATGCAAAAAAGTTGGAATACATTGCTTGCATAAAGTCAACATGAAAAAGATATAAAAAAGTCTAAATAAGAAAACAGATATTATTGTACTTTTCATAAACAGTATGGAACCAGCCGTATAAAGTTGACAAAGACAACATGTGGACCTCTATTGCGTTTTAAAGTTATAAGATTGTTTTTAATATATTTTTTCTTTTGAAAAAAAATATTTATAAGAATTGAATTCACTAATATAAGGAGAATACATCATCACCAAATGGATTATAAAATAGGATACAAGGGCACAACTCAACTTGGAATGAAACTGCTTGAATGACCCTTGAGCAAGAGACTTGGTAAACAAACAATAAGTTGCTCTTGTGAAGAAAATGAAAATGACTGATGAATATATCTATGTGCATCCTAAAGACTAGCTAGAGTTTATGATATATATCTCTTAAAAAAAATTAGACAAATACAATTTGTATTGGTTTGACTCATTATTCGTGGAGAGTTTGAAATACAAAGAGGAAAAGAGTAAACTATTTTATGATTATAATATACTTTGATATTATATCTTCAATGAAAAATTATATATATATATATATAACATTTAACTAATTTATTATCGATACGGTATTAATTATTTATAATTAAATCTAACTTTATTTAATTGTATAATTAGATGAGTTCTTCTAGATTTTATGTAACAAATTCATCATTTAAATACTAAAAACTTAAATATTATCCATATTAAAGTTAAAAACTTAAAAATACAAATACTACTATGATGCCATTAAAAAACTTAGATATTGTACTTCATATATATGATAGTACCCTTTAATAATTGCTTAATCACAATTATCTATCTACACTAAGGAGCCTTCCTATTAAAATAAGTTGAATTATTGACATAAATTTTGAGATTAAAAAAAATTAAATTTTTAACTTATTCCCCAAGTGTTAGAGAGACTACCGAAATTAAAAACTAAATTTAATTTATCCTTCTATAATTTCCATCTATAGTTTAACAACTTTTAATATAATATATAGCTAAAAACAGAGAAGGGGTAAGAAATGTACATCTTAGTGACATGACAAATAGTGTTGTTGACAAAGGAACAATTACATGTGACAGCATTTTCACTCCCTGGCACTTGAACAGAAGATGTCCAATTTTGTTCTCCACTACATGGATCTACACTGAAATTCCAATCTTTCTTCCCAAGTGTGTTAGCTATATCTTTTAGAGCTTCCACTACAATATCAAAAACAATTAATCATTATAAGTCACATGTATAAATCCACACAACACAAATATATAATATTAATATGACAGGCTATATATTTATCTAATTAGAAAAAGAAAAACAAATTTTGTTGTTGTTGTTTAATCTACATATTTTTGTTGCCAAAAAATAATATGACAAGAAGCTATTTAAATATACCTTCATCTTTGGATAAAGTGGCTCCAAAAGCTAAGATGGAAAAGGAAAAGATTGTAAGAAGAAAAAGAAAGAGTAAACCATGGAAACTTATATTCATGCTTGTTTATATGGTGACTAAAAACAAAGCTTCAAAGATATATCATATAGCTATATGCATATGAAAAAGAGCGAAAGTACATAAGAAAAGTTGTTTGATGAGAAATTAAGTGAAAGCTCAAACACATGATAGAGGTAAGTTTTATTGAATATATATATCAAATATATCAAAGACTTTGAATGATATACTAAATGTGCTTTGATTAAGGTAGAGTCAACTCTTTATCGTTGTCCAATTGTGAAATTTTATATAATATACAATGAATTAATATTGTATAAAAAGACAAGTGTTGGTGAATTAAAAATAAATTGGAACAATGGGTCGTGCCACTCAAATTGGCTATGACAGCCAACATATAGTTGGATTCTTGGTCAACATTTTCTAAAATAATTATTTTAAATTTTTTTAAACATCAATGAGAGTAGAAAGAAAATACATAAATTAAATAATATAATAATAATAATAATGATGATAATAATAATAATAATAATAATAATGATAATGATAATGATAATGATAATGATAATGATAATAATAATAATATAATTATGATGATGATGATGCAACCTACTACACGGTTCTTATTAATGATAACTAATAATCTATTTTTTTTTAGGCAAGCAACTAATAGTCTAATACTTTAATGTACACACGGGACTAAAATATGTTAAATTTATTATGACTATAACCATTAACCAAAATTGTAGCAACCTGTACTTAACGAAGTAATAGTCTAATTTACATAGCAATATCTAGAAAGTCTTGTATGGGAAGTGAAAGAAAGATTTGTTCCTACACTTTATGTAATATATAGAGTTGGTCACGACACTTGTAATTTCAATCTTTTAAAAGTTAGATATTTGACACTAGTGCAACTACGGTAATTCACAACATATAAATGCACTTTTCCTCAAGTATGTTTTTGAATGCAAAATATATATGGATAATTTATCGGATATGATACTTTTGAAATTTCCTAAATTCTGTTGAGTATGAATCATAACAATAAATAGATAAGTCGCTCAAATATGTTAGATCATGAGAAGAATTAAACAATCACATTAGAATATTAAAATAAGTTATTATGTACATATAGAATCATAAATTTACCACATCTTTACTTATATACTATTTAATATTTATATTTTCATCTAATATCAGCTTTTGTTTGCATTTAACATACTAACAAAACATAAATTGAATTGCAAGTTGGGGTTGGTGTTCGAACAAATTCTGCTTTTCCTTATGTATTTTTATTTTAAATAGAGATTGTTGTTCTATCATATTCCAATTAGGGGGCTTGAAAATCTATCATTGAATTTTTTTTCTTGATTCCTTATAATAATAATATCTTGTAGGAAAAAAAAAAAAAGCCAGTTTCGTGATTTTCCTTGTAAGTAGAGTATTGGGCTTTATGCTATGTGGTAGGCCCAATAGATACTTTATTTGCTACCTGATTTGCAATTAGAAAATTTTCCTTTGTACCCACATTCTTATACCTTTACCCCCAAAATATGAGTGAATTGATCATTTTGCCCTCGTATAAATAATAAAATTTTTACAAAATTTTCATTTTACATTTTGACATTTTTGGAAATCTTAGAATGAAGTTTTCCGATACAGAAGGTTTTACCGGAAATCTTTGATGAAGTTTTCCAGTACAGAAGGTTAAGATTTAAAAAAAAAAT
The DNA here is from genome assembly GCA_037974835.1 of Cicer judaicum. Taxonomy (NCBI): domain Eukaryota; kingdom Viridiplantae; phylum Streptophyta; class Magnoliopsida; order Fabales; family Fabaceae; genus Cicer; species Cicer judaicum. Next base: position 1,713,414 of record JBBPBS010000247.1, read on the forward strand.
TAACAAACTAAAAAAAAAAAAAAAGGTCTGTATGAAGTTTTCCGGTACAGAAAAGTATTTCGGAAAACTTGTTTTTGAGTTTTCCGGTACAGAAGGTTAACATTTAAAAAAAATTTAAAATACTAAAAAAAGAAAATGTTTGTACCGAAAACCTTCATCAAAGTTTTCCGGTACTGAAGAGTATTCCGAAAAACTTGTTTTTGAGTTCTCCGGTATAGAAGGTTAACATTTAAAAAATTTTAAAAACTAAAAAAAAAAATGGTCTGTACCGGAAAACTTTGATGAAGTTTTCCTGTACAAAAGAGTATTCTGAAAAATTTGTTTTTGAGTTCTCCCATTTAAAAAAAATTTAAAAAACTAAAAAAAAAAATGTCTGTACCTGAAAACTTATGTGTATAAGTTTTCCGAAAATAGTAAAAAAAAATTGAAGGTAATTTTGATATTTTTGAAATATTTTGGGGGTAGAAGGCTAATTATGGGGTACAAAGGAAACTTTTCTTGCAATTATTGGATGTCAATTATGTTCTCCTATTGGGATAACTAAGTTGTCCTCCACATTGCTATTTATCTAGTTCTTCATAATAGGAAGGACAAAATTATATACAAAATAAATTGCCATCAATTAGAAAGGGACAGGTTTCTAGTGTTTAATACATTTATTCACAATAGTATCTCGTTGATATGTTTACTAAGTCTTTTCATCAAAGGTCTTCCAAGCAAGTTTTTTCAAGTTTGAATTATTTGGCGTCCACATTCCAACTTGGGGAAGTGTTGAAACTATTTGTAATTATTCAATTTATGTGTCATATACTATGTAATGCATCCCAATGATTTTTTAGTTATTCCATATATCTCATGTTAAAAGTTAATGCACACATCTTTAAAAAAAAAAGTAATTATACTAATTGTAAAGTAAAATAACATGTTAGAACTAAATTATCTTTATATTTTGTTTGTTATTAGTCCAACATATATACTTTACAACTATTTTAATAAATAAGAGTAACATAAAACAATGAAATATTCTAAATGTGACAATATATATGAGATTGATGGAGTATTCATGTAACTCCCGTAGTAATAAGTTAATTATTTGATTAACTAAATCATCTTTAACACTAACTTGTTAGCAACTTATTTTTCCGACATTATAGTTGATATATGATAACTTCAACTATCTCCTAACCAATATTATTTTCGTTGATTTCAAAAATGTTAGAGAATGACTATTGTATTTTGTATTGAGAAATGATGCAATAACTTGAATAAGAAGATAAAAATAATATAAAAATTGCATAAAGAAATTTTAAAGGGTAAGAATTACACTAAATTTTATATTTAATTTGCCCACGTCAATCTATAAAGTATTAAAATCTCCCTCATGAATATGATACTCCTTTATGATACAAATGTGATTTTTATTTCCCTTGGTAACACAGTTAAATTCAAACTAACCTATATACAAATATCATTCATATATTAACACATTTAAAGTATCAAATCCTAATATTTGAAGTTTGTGTGGGCTACTCCATAGTACACAACCACTAGGTCATCAACCACAATCTGTCATTATTGCAACATTAATATAAGAATATAATTAATAACTACATTAGTTGTTATAACTAATAACTACCAAAGTAACTTTATTATGTAATTTTTATAAATATAAATTCGAATATAATATTAATTAGATAGTATAATTGAAAAATAAAAAATAATTGTACACTAAAAATTAAAAATAATATTCATTTTAAGATTTTTTTTTTGTTAAAATAACATTGATTTTGAGATTGAGAGAGTAACGTAAATGCATAATTAGTTAGAATTCATTCTTCCTTTATATTGGGCAAGATGCACTTCTATCTCTTTGCTCTATGATTCTTGGTGATTTTTGTCTCAATTTCAACATGTTAGTCAATGCTAGTTTTGTAACTTTATTTTTTTGGTTGCTAGTTAATAGCTAGCGTTCGGAATGGGGAGAAAATCAATGTATACAGTTGGACTTATATATAATCATCTCGGTCATTAAGAAAGAGTTGAGTGAGATCCAAGTATGCATGCATGCTTTACAAATACTAATAGTACTACTTATATTTGGATTAATCCCATCTAGACACTATGCATTGTCTATATAACTTCTACAACTCGAGAATAATAATATATAAATGAAACAATAAAAATTAAGTTATGTTCCTCTATATAGTGATCATAATTTGTTTTCTTAATGTGAAAAATGGAAATTCAATTATTAAAATATATTATTTTTTAATCATTGAATGTTCTCTTTTCTATCAAAAGTTTTTTATCATTAGAGATAAGTGAAATTTTTTACTCTACCTAGTTATCAAAACTCAAAAGAATGATAATTATGTTGTATCAATACTATGAATAAACATCTCTAAATATCTAACTTAATGGTAAGGGTTGTTGAAGAAGTTTCAAGACAAAAAAAAACATCATGATGAGTAAACCACTCTATGTATGAAATGCAGTTAATCACATGCATGATCAACTCAAGATCAATGAGCAATTTGAAGTATGAGAAAGTGACATTTAATTGCACCATGAAAGGAATTATAGAAGAAGCAACAAATAATTAACAACTTTCCAATAATCATATTAATTACTTGGGCATCAACATAAAAATAAAAACAAAAATGAAGTATACATCCCATGACTAATTAATACTCTCCTTTTCTTAATCATTAATAAAAAATATAATAATAATAATAATAATATTATTATTATTATTTAGTTTGCAAAATTAATCAAAATAGGAAATATGGTCACTTGAAATTGTGGTATAATTGGTAGGATGATCTTGTTGTGTGTAAATAGAAGAAGGAAGCATTGGTAGTATTGTTGTTGAAGGTGTTGGAAGAGTAGCAATTGAAACAGTAGCTTCAGAAGAAGGAAGCATGTTAGCTTCCATGAGTTTATATTTATGTATTTCTTCCCTTATAGCATTAAGTTCACTTAGTAATGATTGAACTTGTTGTTGCAAAGATGAAATTGCACCCATGCAACCATAAACTGGATCTCTTAGCCTTACATTAGCTTCATAAACAAGACTATTTGCTGCATCTGCTCTTTGATTCTCACTTACTTCCTAAAACACATCAACATACCACAAAATTACCCTTGCTTTGCAATCAATTGTAGAATGAAAAATATTCAAATTAATGAGAAAAATTAAATGAGGAAAAAAATTAAACCCTTTTACAATATGTCTCTAAATTTAGTGACAAAAAATTAGAGAGAAAATATATTTTTTTTTTGTCACTCATTTATGTTGTTATTTTCTTTTTTAGAATGATTGAGAAAAATATAGATATATATAATATTGAATAGATCAAATTTATATAAAATATTGGCTAGTAAAGAGATAGTGTCTCTCTTTATAAACTCTTTTAAGGTTTTATCTCTATTTCAATGTGAGATTAATATTTTTTTCAATAATATAAAAAAAAAATAGCAATAATTGATTTAACCAACAAAAAAGTTTGATTAATGTATGACAAATTTAGCAGTTAATTTCAAAAATGGATCTATAAATTGATCTCTATATCTGCCACTAAATAGTTTTGTATTCAACTTAGAGTTCAATTTGTGAAAATTATCATACCACATATTACTGATGTATAGTTACTAATTAAATTTTTTTCATATATTAATCGAGTGTTAACTCGGTCACTACATAGTAAATATTTTAATAAACCATAAATTTAATCTTTAAACTATTACTTTTTTTCTCCAATTTAATTTTGAAATATAGAAATATAATAAGTACTCTATAAACTATTATTAATCTATCAATTTTCTCAGTTGTTTTAAAAATACATAAGAAAATGATAATTCATATATTAAATTGAAAAAATATTAATAGTTTAGAAACCTAATTGATGCATGATTTATTCATAATTTTTTTTTGTAAAAATGAAGTAAGATTTGATGTGTATATACCATTAGCATCTTTGAGACATTGCTGGCACCAAAAACTTTGTGTACAGAAGCAAACTTCTGAGGCTCATGAGGAGAGAAATATGGAGAAAAGGGACATTCTAGTGCACATCTTCTTCTCAAAAGCTTACATGCTGCACAAGGTGTTGTTGTATTTAATGTTCCAGAACCTCCTAACATTCTTCTCTTTTCAAAACAACCATCTCCTTCTTTCTTCTTTCCTATCTCATCCAAATATCTCTCCCTAAAATTATTTTTATAACCATAAAATTTAATTAGTAACTATTTATGTACCATTATTTTTTAAGGTACAAAAAGGATGTTTCATTGAACTTTAGTCACCATATATTAATTAATTAGTGCAAATACTAGTTAGAAAATTAATTTTGTCACATATATAGTTTGAAAACTTAATTACATAAAAAATTATGGGAGAGAAAGAGAGAGTTATGTTACCTTTCTCTGGACATCCAGGCATGCTCTCTGAAAAATGTAAGTAGAAATTTATGGCTAATCCAAAAGAGTATAGAAGAAATTAAGGGGAAATTTTTTTGATTTTGGTTTGCTTAAAATTAGGTAAGGTTGTAAAGGACAAAACAACACTCTATTTTTAGTTTGAAAGAAATAGAAAATAATGTCCAATTGTGTAAAAGAGATTTAAAGAAGTATGTTCAAATTCTTGTGGTTGAATTGAACCTCTCTTGTATTTGAGGATTTAAGGAATTATGGTTAATTATGAGGAAAGTTGCTACAGTTTGAGATGTTAATGAGAAATTGAGACAGAGAGAGGATCTTATATATGTTTATATATTTATATTAATTAATATTTATATTGTACATATGCAGGACTACTTGCTCACGTGTGAGTTCTTAAATGTGTTTGACTTCTAAAATCAACTTTGTGATTCCATTGGCGCATGCATGTGATTCTTGCTTAATATTGAGGACATAATAAACTCCTTCCCAGCATAAACACAAATTCACAAATTGTATTTAAAAAATTGATGGATTTAGTTTAAAATTAACATAAAGTATATCAATTTTTTATATATTTTATTCTAGAAAAAGTAGTCTATAAAATTAACTTCCTTTTCATATGTATCTAATTAAAAATTGGTCATGTTAAAGAAAAATTCATACGTTTAACTGTCGTTAGTATAGTAGAGGTTCAATTAGTTAGTCAGTTACAATTCTATTAGGTGGTTGCATGATTGGTATTAAAAAGTTCTTTATAATTAGAGCATTTGTATCTCATTTTCACCATTTTTAATCAAATACGTATCTAGTCACACTAAGATAGAAATTAGACTCTAATATATTCGCTGAATTATACATTCTTCTTTAAATTTAAATATAAAATTTTATTGATCAAATCACAAGATTTAATAAAATTTATTGTAGTATTAATTTCGTTGACAATTGATATTGTTTTTATAATTTCATCTTTTGGGAAAAATGATTAATTAATATTTTCATTATAGTAAAAAAATAATTCATGGAGTTGAAAATTATATATATTATAAAAAAGAAAAATAATTTTTTTCAAAAATATCTTATATTTAAGGAGGAATGTACTATTCAATAAGTAGGTCGTAGCCTTCAACATCTCCCTATCTTATTAATATTGTCGCATAAGACATTAGGATATAGTAGTAATTTGTATTTTGTCTTCTAGCTAGATATTTGTACATAAAAATTGCTTTGAAATTTTAATTCACAAGTAAGCTGAAAAGGACTCTTAATTATATTGTATATACAAATGGAGGTTGGGTACCTTTCAAAATAAGTTGCTAATCTTTAGCAGAAAATGACTTTTGTTATGTGACGGATATATATAGAATTGAGAGATAGAAAAATCATGATTTGTGAAATCTCACCCAAGCTTGGATATGCTAGAAAATAATTTGAAATCGTTAACACCAAGCCGAAATCAACATATATATAGTCAAGACTTTTATTTTATTTAAGAACAATATATATATTCATCGGTCTCTAAATATAAATATTATATATTTAATTTTATAAAAAAAATTAGTAGTATAATTAATATTTTTATTTTTCTGATAATGGACTAAGGCACGGTTAACTTCTTAACTACATTTATCCTTCACACTTGGGACATTATTCTAATTATATTTTGGCAGCACACACTTCAACATAGTATGAAAGCTCTTACATAAATTCAATTGCAATACCAATTTATTTATAATATAATTAAAATCCAGAATAACTCTAGCTTGAAATAATCATATGAGACCGGCCTAACGGTAATTCAATCTAAAATTTAAACTAAATATATAATTTGTTTATAATTTCTTTTTATTGTGGGGAAAGTATTTATTTAAAGGAATTGGATTAACTAAAGGAGCTTCAAGTATAGGTAACTAATTATAATTTATATAACCAAATTCAATGTTATTATTTTATGGAAATGAATAAGTATTCTTGTTTACCATGACTTTATTCTCTTGTTTTGGGGTTAGGATTTTGAGGAGTGTTATGTTAAAGTGAGTTGTGACAGAGAGAAAGAGTGTGATTGAAGGGGTATGCATTATGGTGGTATTGAAGTGTGTGAAAGGGAATGCTTTAACTTCAAGGAAATGGAAGTTTGACTTTGACCCGTATCTTTAGCCTTATAAATCGCTTCATTGAACTTAACTTCATTCTCTCTAATATATTCCATATAAAGTTCAAAGCTCCCTTACTATTCTTCTCTATAAGTGACTTCACCAAATGCTTCATTTGGCCAAATATTTGTGCATTTAGAGAATTCATTTTAGAGTAAATACTTCATTTAAACCATGAAATTGTAGTATTTTATCAACTTTGTTACACATAATTGATATTTCAAAATAACCAATTTAATTACAAAATATTAATTGATTACATTCATCATTGGACTTTTTATCAAATGCATATTCAATATTTAATAATTTAATGTCATTACAGTTCATCTATAAATTAAAATAAAGCAAACATGATTTTATGGCAAATTTTACATTTATTACTTAAAGCGATTCTATTAATGTATCTTTACTTATTTTTTATTTGTATATTTATCTCTTGTTTAAGAATAACTGTAATTTATTTTTATGGAAAATATATTGAAAAGTCGCGCGTGTATTGATAGCTTTACAACAATTTTTTTTACAGTTCTCAAAAATAAATTTTTGAATGAGGCATTGGTTTAAATATTTTATCATAGAAAATTATTTTTAAATATTTTATCTATTTGATACGATTTTTTTAGATAAGAAAATTTTAGAAAATGGTAAGCTTATCATAAAAGTATTTTTTTAGATATAGTTTTTTAAAAATATAATTTTTATTATGTTAAGATATCTAAAAAAATTGTTATTGAATGACATTTTGAATGCTACACATTTCTTTAGTTATAAGATAAATCTACTATGATAAGCAAAAATTTGAAACGAACATTTTAAAATAGTTACATTTTAATAAATTTAACAAAGTAGTGTCACAATCAATTCATTAGAAAATAAATATGTATTCAAATTTTGTGACAAAAGCTTGAACACTTAAATCAATTATTTGGATAATATATTATTCCCACAAAACCTTAAGCAATTAAAGATCATTATTCTTCAAATCAACATAATTATAATAATCTTTCTCTTTTTTACGATGACAAATATTTATTTTTGTGAATAATTTTTTTTAATAATAAAGTGATAAAAGCATAAGTGTTGATGGAGTTGGATCCTCGGAACAATCATGACTAATACAAGTATCATGCAAAAAAGACGACTCATCAGCGGTTCGAAGAATAGAGAATCTATTATGACATGACACAATGAGAATAAAGAGAATATTAGTTGAGTAAGAAGATACAGATGCATGTTTGAGTTTAATTGAAAAGTAAATAGCAATTCATCAAAAATCACATGTTTGGAAATATAAACTTTGCCATTTGAGAATAAAGTACAAATGTATCCTTTGTGATTAGAGCTATAACCTAAGAAAACACATTGTTCATAACGAAATTGAAGTTTATTTTTATTATATGGTCTCAAATTTGGATTCCAAGCACATCCAAATACTTTTAAAGCATGATAATCAAGAATGTGCTTCCTCTCAGCTGAGTCATTTTGCTCATGAGCGTATTGACAACTTACTCTATGTTAAATGTCATTATCAACAAGATATTTGGAAAAAGCAACATATTCTTTGTCTCCATCAGTTTGGAGAGACTCTGTTTTTAAATCAAGTTATACTTTGAAAAATGTTATAATAGATTAATTGCAAAGGAGCATTGTAAACAGTTAAAGAGTCATGAAAAGGCAGTTTATGTGTTTTTCTTTTACTTACAAACAATAGCCATTTGATTGAGTTGACAAGCAATATTACAAATTTACAACTCAATCAAATGGCTAGACTTGATCAAATTTACAAATTTACAAATTTACAAATTTACAACTCAATCAAATTTACACATCACATGCTAGACTTGATCATACCAGAAATTATTTTTGATCCCGTCTAGTATCTAAATTATGAATCAACCAATCATCTCAACATGATTCCTCAAATATTTCTAACAAGAGCTCCTACAATAGTAATAAAAAAAAACTAGAATGGCTAATGGTAACTCTACTTCTATTCATCAAATTGGTATGATCAATGACAATTAACGAATTTAAAATGTTGTATTTGATAACTAAAGGAAAAACCGTTCTCTAAGGTATATTAATAACTACGCTTTTTTTGCTTGCAATGGTGAGAAATTGTTATTATAGCTCTCTCAAAAACCATTCTATAAAGACTCAACCACAATTTTCTTAGTACAACGGGTCAAAATTGTTGGTGTAAGAGAATTACAAAATTATTCTCTAAAATATATCTTAGACTATAGTTCTCATAATGTGTTGTTGCTGTTCAAAAAAACTGTTTTTTTAGAAAAATACAACATCTTTAATTACCATAGTTATAAAAACCGTTCTCATAGATAAAGTCTACTATTTTTGCACATTAGGCGACATTTTTCAGCCGTTGCCATAGATAAGTAGTGAAACAACAAAAACCAACACTAGAACTTACACTACTATTTTTGCAAAAATGTTGTAGAAATTACACTAGAACCAAGAGACACACCATCTCAATTTTGGATTGAAGGGAAGTGTTGACAACAAAGTCCCAACTAAAATGAAAAGAAGGAAAGTGTATTGTTGCATTGGTAAATCTATTATTAAAATATGATATTATGTAGTAATATTTATTAATATCTAAATTATTATTTAATTGATACATAATTATAATTATTGCGTGAAAAAACAATTTTTTTGAAAGAAAATATATTTTTTTTTTGAAAAATAATTGTACATGTAGATAAAATTGTCAATAAAATTTCAAAGTTTAAAATTTCCCTTACAAAATCTCTAATATTATACTCTTTATTGAAATACATTTTTTAAAGTCTCAATCAATTATTTCATTATTTTTTGTGGGTCTAAGTAAGGGATCATATGTCCAATGTTTTGTTAATCGAGATTTTGCTTTTGAAAAATTTTCTCAAAATATTTTAAAATATTTTTTTCTCAAAAAATTTTGTAAAAAAATATTTTTTATCAGAAAAAAAAAATAAAAAAATGGATCCAACGACCCCACTAATTAAGTCAACAAAATTTTAAAGACTTTTTAGTTTGAGATTTTTTTTTTTTACTATGAAATTTTTTGACCTAGATCACTTAATAGTAGACTTGTGGAATTGACATTTATAAATAATATAAAATTCACCAAAAATCTAATAAGCATATATTCGTGCGGGTATATAATGGATAGAAATGGAAATTGGTTAGACCGATCGACAGAGGTCTACGTCAGGCCCAGGTCAGACCAGACTTTTTTTTAAACAAATAAGGTTAAGGCTTCTAAAAAAGTCTATTTAGTGGAAAAAGTCAAATTACATACCATATAATATACATTTTAGGCTGTCCTATTTTAATAAATATAAATAATATTTTTTTTACGACTATAATTATTATATTAAATTTTGATTTTTTATTTATTATATATTCAACTTTTAGTAATTTACGCATATTAATCTCATTTAGTTTTTGACATATTTAAAAATATTATTATAAAATATAATTTAATTATAATATGTATGAAGAAATATTCTTCAAAATGTGATGTTAAACATCAAAATATAACTTAATTTCACTTACATATTAACTCGTTAATCTATTTAAAAATACGTTTGATTACTTATTCAAAAATGTTAAAATGAAGCAGAATTTTAAGTATGTAAACAGATCATATCAGACTTCTATCAAAGTCAAACTCAGTTTTAAAAAGTAAGTCTATGACAGATCACAGACTAAACTTAAGTCTTGAATTTTTTGACAGATCAAACTCAGACCTAACAAAACCTAGTTCGACCTAGTCTATTCTCACGTGACAATTTTATCCATGACAATTTGCATAGAGTTGTAACTACTTAGGTACTATATAGGAATTAACTTTCGTGATAGACATAAGAGAATAGTGAAATTTGAACCATTGAATAAAAATAAAATAAGATATAAAGAAAAATGTTTAAGTGTGAGACTGAAAGCACGAGATGAGAAAATAAAGGGAGAGAATTCATTCTCCCGTATTGTAGATACTCGTTAACATCGGAAGTGCTAACCATATTTGGTCGTGTTTGTGTATCAAGAAAAACAAATATCGTGTATATCGAAAATTTTCTGCAGTAAAATCTCAACTATATATTTGTCTCTCTACTACATGCGGTTAAAATCATTAAGAGGTAATTAAATACTAATGAAAATTTCACTCTTTCTAGTAACAATCCCATAGAAGAGAATCTTAATTTATCCTCAACATTTACTTTGTTCTTGCTACAACGTGCTAATAATTTTATGGTCAATGTGGGAATTTTCTTTAATATTAATATTGAAGATTAAAATTTGACGCATGGCCCTTCTTCAAACCAAAATAGAAATTGGACGCATGGTATTAATTAAGTGGTATGGTTTGGGCTTTCCATTTTGGGTTTTAAGGCATTTATGAGCAACTCCAAAACTACGATCCAATTCCATTTTTTCTTACTTTGGATTTTCTTTTACTAATACTTTGAATTTGTTTTGAGATGGATAATAGTACTTTGTGGGATATTTTAGAAATAAGAACATGTCATTAATTAAAATTATTTTTTTGACACACCCATGTGAATGGAAGTTTTAAAAGATTTAAAATAAGGGATGGATCTATATATGGTCCCTCCACATTAGAATAAAAATGAGGAATGGTATAATGTAAATCACATGTGGCAATTTGAGACCTAGTAAAATCAACTTCTCCTTGCAAAAACCAATATGTATTGGATCATATTAATAATTTGGTCAATTATTGAAAATTACTTTTAAATTAAATTTAGTTAAGCTTATAATTGATTTACAACTGGTTATAAATATAAATCAGTTTAATATTTTGAATAAATTTTTAGTTAAAATCAATTTTAAAATAATTATTTGAAAAAGGAAATTTGAAATTCTTTTGATAAAAAACTATCAAATTTTATTCGAGAAAAATAAATGTAATAATTTTCAAATAAAAAATTTTTTCGACGATTTTTTGTGAAAATTTTTTTCAAGAAATTTTTTTTCGACAATTCCAAAAAAATGAAAAGAATTTTAGAAAAAATATGTTTTCGGTTTTTTCTAAAAAATGATTTAATTTTTTTTTTAAAATAAAAGTTTCTATATTTTTTCGAGAAAAATAAATTTTATAAAAAAAAAATCTTAATTGAGGTTAAAAAATTTCAAAAATGTGTAAACTAGTTTTTTATTTAAGTTTAGTTACCGAAATATTTTAAATATATGCTTCAATTCATGAACTATTTAATTAGTTTGGTTTATTTTAGTACACTGCAATTCAATTTATAAATATGGTTCACTTAATTAAATTTTTGCACACCCCTACATCAAAGATGATATAACATTCATATATAATTTTATGGAATTTTACTGTGTTAATTAATATTGGATGTTTGGATTTTCTAACTATGTCAAACAATGATGAATCTAGCTCAAAATCTATGAAGTGATCAAACATAAAGTAAAATAAAAATAAAATTAATCTATTAAACTTAATCGATAGAAAAAAAATTAAATTTAATTACACTTTTAGTTCTTCTATTTTAGGTGAATCGCGAAAGTAGTTCTCCCATTTTATTTGTCTTCAATTTTGGTCTCCTAAACAAAATTTAAGTCCAAATCATGATTAATTGTCATTTTTTTAATGACGTGACAGACGTCTATGTGGATTAAAAGTCATTATTATATTATTTTATATTAAAAAAATACAATTTATGTTTAGAAAACCTATAATTATATTGTTCTAAATTTAAAAAAAAAAAACCAACATTAAAATTAAAAATCACCCCCGATTCAACGCATCAGCTCCAAATCAACGCAAAAATCAACAAGGCATGTGAACCCTAAAATCAAAAATCGACCACTTGTTTATCATCATCCGTTTTTATCTTCTTCTTCATCGTTCGTATTCTTCATCTTGTACTATATTGATATGGTTCAGTTCTGGTACTATATTGGTATGGTTATGTTGTTCTTGTTAAGTTCTGGTTCAGTTAAGTTATGGTTTTGTTTTTAACATGTTGGTTTTAACATGCTGCTTTGGTTCTGTTTTTAACATGTTGGTTCTATTTTTAAGAAGAAGAACTCATATGAAGAATACAGACAATGAAGAAGAAAAATGAAGAATAAGAGGAAGAAAAGGGAAGACGAAGAAGAAGATAAAAACGGATGATGATGAACAAGTGATCGATTTTTGATTTTATGGTTCACATGCCTTGCTGGTTTTTTCGTTGATTTGGGGCTGATACGTTAAATTGAGGCTAATTTTTTATTTTAATTTTGACTTTTCTTTTAAAATTTAGAACAATATAATAATAGGTTTTCTAAACATAAATTGTATTTTTTTTTTAATTTTGAAATAATATAAAAACGACTTTTAATCCACATAGACGTATGTCGTGTCACCATTTTTTTTATACGTCATTAAAAAAATGACAAGTGATCATGATTTGGACTCAAATTCTGTTTCAAAGATCAAAATTGAGGACAAATAAAATTGGGGTACTGCTTTCGCAATTCACCTAAAATAGAAAGACAAAAAATACAATTAAGTAAAAATATTATAAATTAAAATTCACCAAAATACTTAATTAATAAGCAAAAATAATTTAACATAAAATATACTAATATATTAAAGCAACAACAAACGAAATAAAAAATAATATCTATTTATGAAAATTAAATTCCACGATACTTCGATGAATCAAATTTATACATATTTAATTATTTGTTAATTATATTAACAATGTCTTTTCAATATAAATTTCTGACATCTTTAAAATAAACTAGCGGGTTACTCCCCAATTTGGTGTTTTTTGTTTTTTTGTCTTTCATGTGAGAGGATTGTGAATTGTGAGTACGAGAGTGAGATAATTCTGCTCCAAAATTACTTGTTGTGAGTCTAAGAGCTTGAGGAGTGTGGTTGTAGTATGTGGATTGCATTTCTCTTTAAAAAAAAAAAAAGTAAAGCTAGCAATATTAAAATATTAATATTATAATGTGTTATGGGCTTTTATCTATTTGGGATAATAATGGACTAAGAAATTTGTTGTTTTTGATCATAAGAAATAAAATCATATGTCCAACACATTTAAACAAACACAATCACCCATCAAACAAACACATTTAAAATTACTAGTACAAATATGTAGAAAATTTATTTCCAATGAAGTAATTACCCTTCACAAACTAACCAACTCCATGACTTCAATTGCATTCTTTATTTTCCCAATTGGATAGCTCATCTAACTCCTTTTGCAGCTTTATGTATCAAAACAGAACTAACATTTGTAGATGAGGAAGAGAAGCTTCCCTGAATATTGTTGTCTCTAATCGAATACGAAGACGATGACGAGGACGAAGACCATATTGATGATGCATGAGTACTCTTCCTTGAGTCTACCAACCTTGGAAAAATGCAAGAAAATATATTGAATTTTGATCTTCTTTGCTTCTTAGTATTGGACTTGGAAAAATATGAAGGTGGAGGTGTAAGGGGAGGCATAGAATTCTCACACAAAGGGTGCTTAGGAGTACCAGGTTGTGCCTCCCACTCAAAGGGAATTGCAATTGATTTTTCAGCATAATAGAACACCCTTGATGAAGTATTGGCCAATGAAGTTTCCTTTGATGTTAGCCTTGAGAACAATCTATCATCTAGTTGCTTTATTCTAAAAGATTTTTCAATTGAAACAAGATTGACATCATCATTCACCATTTTTGGTTTAAAATTCTATAAGTTATTTGCTTCTATGCTTTGAACTATGTAAAATATGACTCAAAGGAAAATGGAGCTATAGGTATACACTCTTGTGTTTGCTTATGGTCCTACTTTGGGACAAGTTAAAACATATAAATAAATATAATAATGGAGCATGTTTTTTTAAATTAATACTAAGTACTTAATTTAATAGGCGTATTCATTAAAATATATATTAATCAATAAATAGGTTGTTTGATGAATTTAATAGAGTAGGGATTGTTTTCAAGAGTGTACCAATTTTGTTGTGGCGAAATTTAATGCATGGTTGTTGATCAAACTAAAAATTTGATGGGTCTCATTCTCATGGATAGCGTGCCCAATTATTTTGGTGTATCTTCATTTGGTGTCAGGTTTGTTCATCAACGTCGGTATAATAACATCGAAAGCGAATTTTAATAAAATAATTTTTTTTAATTTTAATATGATATAACTAAATTAATAAAATTGATATTATGTAATTTTTTTAATTAATTTAATGTTATTAAAATGATATTAAATTTAGAAAAAAATTATATATTTTAATTTTAAAAATATTAAAATTTGAAGTATTTTTATTAAGTAAAATTGCTTTTGAAATTTTTTAATGAAGTAAAATTTTTATTTTTTATAGAGTCTTAAAGTGATTGTTTTAATGACTTTATTCTCGGACCATGTTAATTTTTTTGATTTTTGATTAGAGCTTAATTTCTAATGGTGTATTTGCAAGTGAGTGAGAAAACACATAGGTAGATGAACAACCTTCAATTATTTTTTGGAATAATTTGAACCGTTGATCAAGAAACGTAAGTATTAATTTGATTCTGTTTTTTGGTTACAAAAGAAAAATGTTTTATGGTTTGGTTCTGGTTCCTCTACACTAGTACATCAATAATAAATCATTGGTGACAAAAAACAGTTGAGGGAAAAAGGAATTTGGTTTTGGGCAAACACTGTATAATAAATGAAAGAGTGTTGTGGTCCATGATTCCATGAATGAGAACGATAAACTTGTAGATATGCGTAATTATTTCTGGTGAAACGGTTGCTAACTTTGTTCATACTTAGACTCTGTTATGCACTAAAAACTAAAAAAATATATTAAATAATGTAAAAAAATACAATTTTTGAGAATCTAACGTAAAAATATTGGAATCTATCACAAAATTATCATAAAATATTTAATAATTTATAAATATTGATAACATCCGATTAATATTTTGGATTTTTAAATTTTTGAAAATATGTACAATGGTCTAACTTACACGGGTTATGAGCCGACCCTTACATTGAGTATCATTTTAACAAAAATATTTATTTTAAAATTTAATTTTGAACTCAATTTTCAATGCAATTTTAATTATTTTCTTTCAGTTATACTTTTAAATTATTATTATATATGTTATTTTCAAAATTTTAATTCTATTTTAGATTTATTGTAATGAAATTCACCAATAATTTATCAATATGTGTACAAAAATGATTTTTTTTTTCTACTTATTACATTTGTTAATGTGTAAAAAAACTTAAACGACCCTTGTTTTGAAATAGAATGAGTAATTAAGTTGAAAAGTGTGTCCCTCCAGTTTCATATACATAAACAACAACAAAATTCATGCCATTTAATTTTCTCAAATTAATAATAAAAAAAAACATTATATTTTTCAATATATTTACAAAATAATCCTTTAAGAATATCGGCTGTCATAAAAAACTAAGTTACAAATCCATGTAAAATTATTATAAATACTTTTTTAATAAAACAAATCTCAAATTAATTGTTGGGCCTTTAAACCCATAAACAATACATCAACTTTTATATTGATCTTCATCATCTTCTTACTCATCCTCTTCATTTTTCATTAACATTAAAGAAAATTATAACAATAATTCTACAAGAAATTGTCAATCAACATTTTTAATGACAAATCAACGTTCTTAAAAGATAATTTTGTAAACTTTTAAAAGATTACTTTGTAAATATTTTATAAGATAATGACCTAAATAAAAAAGAAAAATGACATAAGTATTATACATAAATAAGATAAATGACTTATGACTTATTGTGTATTTTGTCATGAATATGGTATAAAGGTTATTTATACCTATAATCCACCAAATTAAGTGAGGAATTCTCCTATATTTTGGTTACTCCAAAGTTCACATTTATTTTTCTCTGATAACTTCCAAACAAAACTTAGAACTATGTTTTTTTGAGTTTTGTGGGAGACGAAGGAGAGAGTTTTGAGGAGAAAAAAAATCTAATGGAAGGGTGAGTAGTCTCTCCACCTTGTATGAAGTTTCATTTTTTTATTGCACTAAATCTGTGTTTTGGTATACCAAAACATAATGCATTGCTTAAAAATTGAAGTTAATAGTAATTTATCACCACTTTCACTCTCCAATCCACAAGACTATCCAAGACCAATGTGATGATGCAAACTTAAACTTAAAACACTCTTCAATAACAAACTAAAAAGGCATCATAGGGGAGGACTTTCAAAAGTCTTGGAGACTTTTGAATAAGTTTTCAAATCCAATACTTATATCTATAATACTCTTAAAACAAATATTATTTTATCTATAAATATTTTTATTTTTATTTTTTTAAAAAAAACACTCTTTCCAGAAAGGAAAGTGATTTATCTATTTTTTTTTTGGGTCTGATTGATTTACAAAGATGTAAGTACTTCACAGAACAATACATAACAAATTTTTAAGTTATTTGACAAATTTTTATTTTGTGCAATGTTTGATAAAACATTAGGCAAAATAATGTAAAATTTTATGCAATACCCTTTATAATATATATTGATCCATAGTGGATATGAATACTTGACTTGATGATGAAATGTAGTTGTTTTACAAGCGTGAGAACGGAGATAGTGACTCCAAACTCCGTGGTAGTGTACTTACACACACTTCAATGATTAAGTCAATTTGTGTCTACGAAATTTTTATGATTAGTGGAAGGTGTTTAGGGTTTAATTCAAATGTACTTTTTTCCTATACCATGTGTCAATTTTATATGGCATTGCCTAGGATTTTTGGAAGGATTCTGTCAAGGTAGAGGTCCGTAATTCTCAAATCATCCACCAATTTATAACATATGTCTTTGTTGAGTTCAAAACCCTTTTATAACCATCATATGGCTAGGAATGAATGTGGATGTGAGCTATGGTGGGATGTCGACTTCAAATCCCATTTGCTTAGTGTTGAATCTCCCTTATTCAATAATTAATTTTCTATATCCTTAGGTCTTTAATAAAATTGGTATGAATTCGACCCGTTAGAATTATAAATTGGACCACTCTAGTATGAGTTTGGTATAGAAAAACAAATACATAATCGTTTATTAATGTAAAATTTAGAAGAAAAAATAGAAAAAAAGTGGAAGAGTCCTTTAAATTTTATTTCAATTATAAATATAAATATTATTAGGTTGAATATGATCTTCTAAATATAATTAACTCACTTTTTGTCCAATTCATTAGTATTTAGTGATAAAAAATTGTACCATGAATTAATAATTTTTTTTTTCGTCAAATCCCTTATTTTAATTCTCATCCATGTTTAACTCAAATATGATACAATTGAAATTGTCCAATACAAACCTTTGTTTTCTTTAACAAATCAAAGGTATCATTTATCCCTCCTCTTCCCACCAAAGTTTTCTCCTCTCTTCCCATCCTAATTCCTAACTCTCAAACAAAACATAATGGTTCCACACCGGACCCAACCTGGACGTATGATACGCCGTCGTTTCCATTCATGAAAAGAACTACCATCTCTCTAAACCGCAAATCACGCTCCAAATCAAGCATAATCGTACAGACACTAAAACCAATGTCACCTTCACATTCCCACAAATCAATGACATGTCACATTCCCATTCGCTAATTTTCATTACATCACAACAACTTCTTTGACTTTTCCTTCCACCAACCAAAAAAAAAAAATAATATCAACAGCAAAAAAGTGAAAGCACACCCATTACCGCTTCTCTTTTCTGCTTTCTACTTTCTACTTTCCCTTTTCTCCCGATTCACTAACTCGCTATCATCTTTTCGACTGAGTCCGTAACTCAGTCCCGCTAATCAATCATCACACACCGTAATTTTAAATAAATAAAATGAGTGTGTCAGAAAAGTGGTGTGGACGTTTCTCTGAATCCTATGGAGAAGAAGATGATGGAAGAGTCATTGGAAACGGGTAATGGAATAAGAAGGGTAAGTTCGAGAGCTGAAATTGATACGTCTATGCCGTTTGAGTCTGTTAAAGAAGCGGTTACCCGTTTTGGTGGAAGCGGTCCTTGGTTACCGCTTTATAGGCTTGGTGAGGCTTACGTAAGTTTCAACCTTTTTTTTTCTTTCTATTTTAGATTAGAGTTATTGTAATTGTTAATGTAAATGTGGTTTTTGAAGTTGCAATGTAGACTATAGAGTGAAAATTTGATGTTGGCCATATATTTGTTTACTAGGGTTATTTTATTAGGATAGTACTAAATTTGATCGTTCACCGTTATTAATTTTTTAAAATGATAATTAGAATTGTTAAATGCACACCACTTAGTTGAAATGTATCTCGGATAGTTCCCGCAAGTATTTAATTATTTGTCATTTATTATTTTACTGTACTGGTATATTGTTTCTTAAAATTGTAAGTATCAATCAAAATAGTGTGGAAGGTTACACATAACATTAGAGTAGGAGAGAAGATGTAAGTTTAAAGACAAATTTGGTTGGTTTTCTGGAGTCACAGACAATGTTCTGTTCTCTTTTTAATTTAAATTTGTTTAATGAATTTGTTTGCTGGGTGAAATGATGGGATGGGACTGCTTTAGTTATCTCTTATATCATACAATGTGAGCTATGTTCAAGCTGAGTCTAAGCATCACTCACAATGAAATGAAATCTTATTTGATGAACTTCTTGCCTTTGAGCCGTTGATGTTTCTTTTATACATTTATCTGGTTTAGTTATGTTTTTGCAACTATAATAGATTCTGACTTGCATGAGATATCAGATGATATGGGTTCCCCGTTGTTACCGCAGTAATAATTTTTAACTGTTCCATCTGGTTGATATTAGTAATGTAATATTAGTTTATTTGAGCATGGTGATGCGATTTTGATCAAATGCCCGAGATTGTCTACTGGATGCAACTCTGTGATTCTGCTAGGGTCTGATAACAAAATAGTAGTATACATAAAATGTCATGATTCAATTAATATAACTTTGAGAAGTTGTACTTGTACTGCCCATGCATTCTGTCTAACAAAATATAATTATTTGTTCAAACCTCTTTGTAATTCACTCTCTGATGTTGAAGTTTCTCATTAGCAGAACAATATTGAAGACTTCGACATAAAGAAAATAGAGGAACAAGCAGCAAAGTTGGAAAAGGATTTGATAATGAAAGAACTTGAAACACTTGATGTGCTTGAAGAACTTGGATCTGCCAAAACGATTCTGGAGAAATTAAAGCAGCAGCTACAATCGGAAGCATTGAAATGTTCTGCAACTCGTGATGTGAAATCGTGTGAAGAGATTGAATCTCCTGTTAAAACTTCTGTAAACATCGTCAACCATCAAGAACAGATATTGCAAAGTTCGAGCCCTACTTCATCGCCCGATACGTTCCTAATGGAGTTAAAACAAGCTAAAATGAACCTTGGTAGAACTATAAATGATCTCGGGGCAATACAATCTTCTGTTGAAATATTGAATAAGAAGATGAAGAAGGAGAGACTTTTTCTCGAGAGAACACGGGAGAATCTACAATCAAATTTTGCAGCTATCTCTGCTCAAAATGTGGTCCAGAGAGAAGCAAGGTCAAAGCCACCACCAGCAGCTTCTGTAGAAAAGAGTTTTACTTTTCATACCCCCCAAAATGTTGTGAGGGATTTAAAAATTGATGCTGAACAGTACAATGGAATGGTTGAAACAAGACCTTCAGAAGTTTCAAAGCAAGGACTTGAGTATGAAGAGAATGAGTTTAGTATGAAGACTGCTGAGATGAGATGGTTTGCAGCTAAAAAGATGGAGGAAGCTGCAATGGCAGCTGAAGCCGTTGCTCTTGCTGAAATCAAGGCTCTATCCGGTGTTGATATGTCATCGAGACTTTCTCTGCCAGAACATCAGAAAGTTCAAATACCTGAAAAGTCAATCTTGAAGAATGTAATTTATTCCGACTTCCAGATCGATGAATTAAGTGCTTCTAAACTGACTATACTGAAAAAATTCGAGGAAGCGACAGCAGAAGTTCTACGCAGCAAACAAGTTTTAACAGAAGCTTTAAACAGTATAGAAACTGCAAATAGAAAACAACATGCTGCTGAAGAGGCTCTAAGAAGATGGATTCCTGAAAACGATCTAAAGGGTCAGTCCGTGCATACGTCGATTAAGCGAAACAAGTTCAATAAAGCTGCAAATTTTCAAGCTCTAAAACCTGCTGTAAGGTCTTCTGTTTCAATGAGAGATCTACTCAGCAGAAAACAGGTTCCTGATGAATATACTACATCGAAAGAGATGGAAGATCACGCTGAAACAAAGGTAGCGTTGAGTCAAATGCTTCAAGCATTGAGGGAAAATCCAACTCTTCCAACTGAGTCTGAGAATGATGAGAGAGATCAAAAGGAGTCTGTAGCACAGAGGAAGAAGTTTGGATTCATCCGAATATCGCTCCCCTTGGGAAAGCGAAATAATAAAAAAACATGAATTTCATCCTAATGCTTACTATGGATGAATAGCCATAGCTTGTGGAACAATGTCTTGCATTTTCTTGCCATTCTTTATTAATTCTTGTGTGGTGTCAGATTTTTTGGTTAGTCTGTGCAGAAGTTTGTGTTTGATTTTGTATGTTATTTTGTTCCTAAAGGATTGGCCTACTCAAGTACTATGTATTGGGAATTCAAATGTAAGTTAGGTGTCATGTTCCTTCACTTGAGGGGGGGGAGTATACTGGGGATTCAATGTGAGTTTAGAGTTCCATGTTGGTAAACAATGGGTTTCATGAAGATATTGTGAGATAACAAATCCATAGTCATAGCATGTGGTGCAGATTTTTCTGTTTTTGGACTCTCAAAACACCATGAACATCTTGGTGTCTATGCTAATTTGGAACATGGGAGCTTCACATGTTTCTCCATTGTTCTTTACCTTTAATATATGGATTCAGTGATTGAATTTGCAATTATGTTATGATGCGATGGCAAATATCAAAAGTTTGATAATTCATATTAACAGTGTCTTATATTTATCAGTGTCGTATATTTTGGAGTTTGTTTTGATCTCAAATATTAAAAAGAAGTTACAAATTTTTAAATTTATTTATTGCTCGAATGACTTTTTTTTTATATAAAATTAGCAACATGATAGGAACCACACTAAACAAAACAATTTTTTTTAAGGAAAATGATATATATATATATATATATATATATATATATTTACCCAATTATTAATATTACAATTAAACAATCTAACAAAAAAAATAATCATTTTTTCTCTAGAAAAAATTAATCAAAACATCGCACTAACTATTTTATTTTTATTCCACTAAGTGAATTTTTTAAAACAAAAAAAAACGTATTTTTATTCCACTAAGTGAATTTTTTAAAACAAAAAAAACGTGTCCCATCATCTTCTGCCCCTAAATTAGCGATCACGAAAAGTTTTCCCCTTCATTTTGGGTTAATAGCGGGAAAAGTTCTTACCCTTTCTCTTTCATTTTATTTTATTTTTCTAAAAAAAAAATGATTTTTTGAGAACTGAACCGAACCACCTTTGGTGACAACAACATTTGAACCCACACACATTCATTAGTTGTTTTTCACTCATCACATTGATCATATAGTTAGCAACACTGCATGCAGTATATAACTCTCTAATGGCATCAGCACCAAGAGTTAACAAAAGGGTCTTCCCCATTCGTCGTGCCCCAGATGGCAGTGCCTTTCACAAATGGTATGTAAATATCAAAGTAATAAAAACCCATTAATGTTTTTTTATTTATTTTTTTACTTTTTAATAAAAAATTCATTTTTTCCCTTTTGTTTCATGCCTTTTGGAGTTTCTTTGATTTTTGTGTTTTGGGTTTCTTATATATATGTTAATGTGTAAGTTTGATTGATTGTGTGTAGTGGAGCTTGTGGTGTGTCCATTGCTATTGCCTTGGCTGATATGCACTATTGTGAATCCAAAATGGAAGTTAAAAGATTCAAAGGAACAGTTGGCATGCTTAGTCTTCCCAACAAAAATCAACAATTAATCAAGAATCAACCCTTGTCGCCTTACCGTCTTTTTATGTAACATTCTCACCCTTAATTTTGATTAATGTAGTACTATTGAAATTTCAATCTTTTATATTGAGTGTTACTTATTGGAGTGTTGTATTTTGATGCATTGCTTAGAAATATATGATATATGATTCTTGTTCAAAGGTTATTTAATTGAGATATATAGCCATGTTTTTGTTTTATGTATTTAGAATTAAAAGGAGGTAATTTTCATGTTTTGTTTTTGGTAAAATTTATGTTATATTGATTAGCTTTCTTTATCAGGGAAAGTTTCATGAAGGGTCATGGGATGGAAAATTATGTTGAAATTGATAGGATAGGGTTTGAAAAGTGGAAAAATATGTCTGAGGAGGTAAACACTTACACCCATTTTCATTTCCATTTTGTATGAAAATTTCATTCCCTTTGGAAAATAATTTATCTTTCTTTTCAGGAGAAGCAACCATATGTTTATCATGCCAGAGGATTGGACTATGAACACCAAGAAGCTTTGAAAAAAGAGGCTAATGAGTGCATCAAGGTAACTCAACAATGGCAATGTTGATCCTTTTTTCAGTATATGTCGATATATTGAAATTATCCTTTGAGAAATTATCCATTGAAGTTTCTATTTGAGAATTTCTGTTATGAAATCAGTTTGTTATTCATAAGTTATCAAGTAGTTACTTACACTATATATATATTCAGTTGCTTTGCTTGTAGTTGTTATACACATTTTTGCATTCTTCCAGTATGAAATTGAGCTACACAGTGATTTTGATCTGGTTCTCACTATTCTCTGTGTGCATTATTTCTTCTTTTCCATGGCTATGGATCAAGTTCTAATAGTTTCAAAATTGTTATATATAGGTTCTAGAGACACATATTGAACATTTTTAATGTACACATTGCACCAAATTGTAGCTTTTTGCAAATACATTCAAATAAGAGATATTTTAGTCATCAGCTTCTTAGATTCATATGTTATTAATTTCTGTTTGCATACATAACATCAATGAAGTTGATTTTAATGGATTTGGATTAGATGCAGTTAAAATATCCTGCAATCACATCAGTTAGCACATTTTAGCTCATGAATCGAGAACACAACAGTTGGTATTCCAAGTTCATATTTGAAGTATGATTTGATGAAGTTGGAATATTTATCTGTTAATTTTAATCCAACAGTTAAGATGTGCTGACTGTAGTGACTGCATAGTACTTTGACAGTAGACAACTGGATCCTTTGTCGTATTTGTGACCCTCACCGGATCACTCTTTATAATCAAATGAATTATGATTTTTACACTTGTTTTTGACAAGTTGATTTGTTTAGGTAAAGGATGGAGCTGATTCAGCAATGGTTGAAAAGGTTGAGAAGGTTGAGAAGGTTTGGCTACTAAATTTCAATTATATTGCAATTCTTGCAACCTTGTTAAGTAGTTACTTTTACACAAACACAGTTTTGAACTATTGCTTGTTTGAATGGTTTGCAGCCCCAATGGATCTTTATATCATCATCTTCAGAGGACTCAAAAGAATCATAATCTTCCTTTTAAGTATGACTTGTTATTCAATGATGGTATATATATCTTTCTTCCATTCTCATATTGCCTTAACATAATGCTTTTATTTTTTTTATTTTTTTTTATTTTTTTATCTTCCTTTCAGTTTCCAACTTAGAATTTAACTGAGTTTGATAGCATTCCATCTGTATCTTTCTTTATTATATGTAAAAATCTGTTCATAATCTTTTATTCTCTTTGTTTCATTATAAGTGTCACATTTCAAAATTTGCATAAAATTATTTACTACTTTAGAATACCAAGACAATATTATTAACTTTTTCCAATTATACATTCATTTAATTAAATAGTCCATCTAATTGTTCTACTACTTCTTTCAACCATTCTACTTAATATGAGTATTTAAGTCTTTTTATAACCATATTATTGGTGTAAAGTATCTATCGGCTTTTACCGCTGACTAATCTTCATTGAGGAACCTGGCTGGCCACCTTTAGTAGGTTGTCCCTCCCATCCATGTTTTTCCATCCACAAGGCTTGAACTTGAGACCTTACTTAAGCGATCTGAGTCTAGTTCGACTTGAATAAACGTAATGTTGGCTTATGGGTATTTTATTCTGCGCATCTTTTACTTTAAAAATTATTATCACCAATCATTTTCTTAAAGATTGTGAACGACCTAAAATGACACTTATAATGAGACATTGAATAAATTATTTGGTATGCCCAATTACATTATTAGCTTTGTAATTTGATTATTGGAATCATGGAGACATATTGAGTGTTGTGTTTAATGAGAGCATTCTATTAGCATTAATGGATATTTTAGTTACTTGGTGTGTCTACTAATAGACAAGTTGTTTGGTTGTTGGACAGGAATGATGGAGCTTGAAAAGAGTACAGTTTTTGGGGACTTTTTTTTTTGGTGATTTTTGATTTAAGGTACAGGATCTTGATTAAGATCAGTTCATATTTTTTTGGTGGAGTGAACAATTTTATTTTATTTTTGTATATGTTGACAATGTAAACTTTGGTTTATGTAATGAATACAAATCATTGATGAGAAATGGTCTAATGATTGTGGTGTAATCGGATGGAAAGGTGAGAACAATAGAGGACAGTGAAGCTCCTCTCAAAAAAAAAA